>CM075855.1:4685100-4777600 GCA_037975125.1 Latrodectus hesperus
ATGTGAGACAGATTACTGTTCGAAATCAATCCGCTGAGTTTGCTCAGAGGATTACGTGGACTTGGCTGAAAGTGTTTGCGAGAGTTGAAAAGCAAATATGACGTCGAGGGTTTAACGAGTTCTAGATTACGCGATGTTTGCCATAACATTCGAATGACGTGAAATATGGTATAACATAGAATTTCCAGAGCTTTCAAGTAAGCAAAGTAGAAAAGTAAACAGCGTTATTGATAGCGAGTAATTTTAAGGTGAAATATTAAAATCTTATCGGCTTAAGATGATGAGGAACATGTGATTAGATATGAAACATTACGTGTTTACATGGAACTCAGAAAAGAAAAGTCTGGCAATAATGATGAATATGACATACTGATTATTCCTTTTAACTTATGAAAAAATCGTGTGGAAAAAATAAAAAATATATAAGAAGATATAATAGTAATTGTGTGTGTGCGCTTTTTTCAATAAATTATTTTCCCCATCATTTTAATCACATATGTGAGAATCAGAATATGAAAATGTTCTTATATTTAAGAAAAATGTCTCATCTCAAAATTTAGCTGCATATTATTAACCTCTATTAAAGAAATGCAATTTTTTTTAAATAGCAAAATATAAAAAAGAAATTTGAAATACATTGCTTTATTTCAACCAATCACTTCTTGAAAAATAATAATAAATTGATAATATAGAGCATTATAATAACAATTGTTCTGTAATAATTGTATTAAAAGTATAAAATTTATAATATATTCATTATTAAACGTTAGAAATTATATAAAAATTTATAATGTCGAATGATTAATTTTGTTTATATTCTAATTATGAATTTGAAAAAAGATTTTGTAAGTCATTTTTTGGATTATATATTAAAAACGCTTGAAAGTACTGTTACATAAATTTCTTGATTGAAAATAGAAACTTGTTTGAGAGACGATAAGTGCCATGCTTTATTATAGTTAACTAAAATAATACCAAAATTTTTATGGGAAAATTACCATCAAAAATAGTACTGTCAATATTAAATTAGACAAAATTTCCAATGTATATAATTTTTAAAAGAAAACATCGATTTCAATAGAGTTGTTTTTAAACAAGGAATAAATTTTTAGAGTTTTTTAAATTGCAATTATTGATGATGATGACAGAAGCTATGATTATGGATTTTACATCAACGAAATTTTGGTAAAACAGGAAATATTTGATGGTATCAAGTGATTTATGTAGATAAGATATGACTGTGTAGCATATTTTTGAAAAAAAAAACTTAGATTTCCGACGAAATTTTGATTTTTGATGAGAAGATTATAGTGTTTTAGATTTATAATTTATTGCTTAAAAGTTTCATCATTAAAAAATTATTTATTACATGTATAAATATGAATTTACATCTTAACTGAAACACGGAAAATAATATATTTCAAGACTGTAAAATTATCATCCCATGCATTATGTAATAGTCTTAAAATGATAAAAAAATAGAAAATCATTGATCAAAATGATTAAAAAGTTGAATAAAAAAAATTGAAAAGTTTGATATCAAAAGCTCTTTTTATTAAAAAGTTACCGAGTTACTTTACACACCTGCAGAAAAAATTCTCAATTTCTTTATTTTTTTTTACTTTATCTTATGTTTAAGAAAAGAATTTTTTTTCAAGTGTAATGAAGCAATGCTATAAATTTACTTTCAATAAATAATGTTCTTTATTTCACGAGTATTTTTGTCACTTTTTAATCATTATGATCAATCATTTTTATCTTACAACTTTTTAAACTTTATTTATATATATATAATTAATATATTTAATTACAAATTAAAATTTCATAAAAATAATGTAATCATAAAATCATTTTTAAATAAAATTGGAAAATTTTACAGAACGTAAAATATTGTTAAAAGTAATTTTATTACAATTAAATACATAGTTTGTATTAAAAAATTAAATTATAATTAAGAAAAAGAGTTAAAAAAGAAAATGATACACTTTTTACATATTTTTCTATTCGAACATATATCAACAATTAAAGATATATCAGGTTTGTCTTCACTGCGAAAATACCTTAAATACCTACTCACAAGCAGATTAAAATTGTATTAATTTCCTTATATTAACATAGTATAAAACATAGATTAATATTATTTTAATAATTTACTTTGCAGAGACCAGTTAGGTTTTACTTCTTAGAGATACAATATAGATTCTCTTAATTGTCTGTACATTGTTATCAATGACGGTATAAAAACGCCTTCACCATTCTAATTTCTTTTAGTTATTAAAAAAGTTTTCAATTATGCTTTGTGTCTAAATATTATTCAGAGTTAAAATTTTAGTGTACCAATGAATATTTTTTACGTCTTAAAAAATTTTGTAAATCAACGTGAAGTTAAACTAACTCTTGATGATGCACACCGAAAAAAGTTTATTACTAAGTTCAGTCTGTGGAAAGTACTAGAAAGTAGACTCGTATAAAATTGAAGAAGTTTGTTTTGTTTCGACCAATGGAAAGTAGTCTGAAGCATTAGAAGCCAAAAACAAGTGTTATGAAAAGTTCAAAATGATTTTCAAAATCATTTTGAACTTTTCATACCAATCACTATTCCTCACCCTAGGCGTGACATCAAACACAGTTTTGATGTATCTTAAAAAAATGCCAAAATGAATAAGAGAATAGTGAAACAGGAGGCAAGTTTTTAAGCTTAATTTTATTTTAAGCAGAAATCCGCTGAATTGGATTCGGAAGGAGATTATTTTGCTGTCTATTCCCCTCTTACTTCAAGAATTTCATCATGTTAAATCCAGTAAGTGCACAAGAGAAGATGAGGATTTACCATCCCACTATCTAACAGCTCATTTGATGACTAGTTCAGGACATCTGAAGATTTTCTCAGCAAAGTGGTTCATTGCGTGGAAAAGATCCTACAAAACAAAATCTCCAACAGCAGATTCAATTTCAATTTGTACTTTCACAAATTGCTGTGAAGCTCCTTTTTCATAGCTGTGAAGCACCTTTTTCGCATGGTTTGTCGACCACAAAGAATAACGTAATCTAGCCTTTCTCAACCATAAACGTCAAGAGTTTTAACGTTCGTTTTTGACCTACACTTTACCAAAGACTATTCCAATAAAGACACTTTTTATTCCAGAATCATGCTCTTTAAAGTGAACTTTAAAAGTCCTAAAAGAGCAATTTAAATAATTCCATCTGTATATAGATTTCAAATTTTTGTAACTTGTAAATTCTTTTTCCTGTAACCAATAATTTAATAAAGCTTAATAGCTCCCTTAATGCAAATTTAAAAAACGGTCAATAGATTTTCAAGTCGTGTCTACCAAAACTGTTAAAGCTCATCTTGAGCTAGGCACAGGACATCTGCTGTCATTAAACGTGAAACACTGAAGGAAACTAACTTTTGAAGCAGTTATATTCTGTTCGTATGTGGTAGCTTTATTAAAATTCGTTAAGTTTTGAATTATTTTTCAAAAGCGTAAGATATCATGTCTCTTAGATTTTCAAAGAAGCTAAATTAGGAGAGATCGTCTGGAGAAAGTATGACAGAAGCATTTGAACTCTTTGATCTATTTACTGCACACAGGGATCTCATTTATAATCATATAAGCTATTTTTTATACATTAATGTAATCTTAGGCAAGTTGTAAAAAAACGCTCTCGTATTTTGTAAAAAATCACGTATAATTATATAAAAAGTATTTTACAATTAGAATAAAACCATGCGAAAGTGTACCCATTTTGAAATATTTTATTCAAATGTTAGCGAACACCCATCATAATAAAATAAAATAAGCTATTTAAATTCAACTTGCGTAGATTATATTATGTATTGATACTCTAATAAATTCGTATCTAGGTTTAAATAATGAAGCTAGTAACGAAATAAATAATTCATGCAAGTTTTAAGCTACAAATACATTTATTATTGATTCTATACAAAAACGTTTATTGATATTTAATAATCACATTAATTTTCTTATTATGATATATTTGTAATTTATAACTCAAATATTATAAATGAATGCAATTCCTTTTATTCTTTTACAATATCAAGCTTTTTATCGCAACATACGGGAAGATCTTTTGAAAAATTAATGAATAAAATTGAATTTATTGGGTTATCTTCACCATCTCAAGCTCGAAGTAATTAATGAGACATAAAATGTTACTATAATTGCTTAAGTAGACAGCAAAAGTAACGCTGCACAAGTTGATAACACTCCATTTATCATACTGTCTCCAATTTTCTTTCTACATAATAATTAGCACTGTCATCAATGATTCACCATTCTTACACATCATCAATTATAATTCTATCATATTTTATCTAACAAAATGATTTATTATATGGGATTGAATCATCAATATCAGAAGTGCATAATTTCTGATTTTTTTTGTATTTAATATAATTAACAATGTAAATCAAAGCTTTAAATTAATTATTATTGATTCCATTAGAATTAATAATCAATAAAAAATTTTAAATTTGATCTAACATCCATTAATATTCAATAAACATTTAGCAATATTCATTATATAATTTACTAAATTTAAAACTTTAAAATTCTACTGATATAATCAAACAGTTTTAAGCAATAAAATAATTATATTTTTTTACTATCCTTTTATTATTTATTATTATTTTAAGATGTTTCGTATTAATTGTTACGTTTACGCAATGATTTTAAGAAGAAAATGTTTCTTTTTTTCGATTTTATAGTATTTTGAATTTTTTATTTCTGGTAACTCAAAAGACTCAGTCATTGATTATAATTAAAAGTAAATGTCGATTTCCTAGTTGATATATTACTTAATTAACATAAAAAAGCTTCAAAAGGCTATTTAAAAGCAATTAGCTAATTATTTAGGTCTTAAATATTTAGCTGTTTTTGCCCAATTAGTAAAAGTCAAAAATTAATCGATTATTTTAAAATTCGAAATGCACAGAAGTGTCTACAGTAAACTTTTAAATTATGACTTTTACGTCAAAAGAGATTCATTTTGATTAAATGATATTTTATATTCGAAGTATTTTGATAATGATTTTATAAAACATATCAAAAACAATTTAAAATGGATAATTTGGAAAGTAACTTTTACAGATAATGATAGAGAGCGTTCAGTGGTTTAAAGCAGAATTCTATTCATAATGTTTGGATTTCTTAGCTAAATGCTTTGAACAAAAATTGGAATTTAAAGCATCAGCATTCTAATGCTTTATAACGGTGAATTTATCTACTAAATGGATTAATCGCATAAATTTATCAAATAAGTTTTTTAAATTGTAACGCTTCTTAATTATTTATGCAATTCTAAAAGAGATAAATTTTCCTTGTTAATTCATATTCTCATTTATTTGTAATTGTAACTCAAAATACTTTTTATGTTCTACTTGATAATTCACCGGGGTATAAATGTTCTTTTCTCAAATAAAAATAAAAAAACTAACGTTCTCAATTTTAGCCAAGAACTATGAACTTTAGTTATAAAAATATAATTACCGTTGGAACAAATCAATCAAAATTAGCCAAAGAAGGCGTATGATTACAGTAAATATTTTTAGAAAGATACAATGATCTAATAAAAGTATAGACACAAAATTAAGAAGTTTTATATCCAAATCATCACTACCAGAGCATTACAAGTACCTTTTTATGGTTTAAAACGTCTTTCTTTATGATAAATTACAATAAGCATTTTTAGAAAGTTTATTTTATATAGTTTTTCTCTGTTAAAATATAAAGCTTAACTGCAAATAAAAATTTTGAATTTAAGTTATATATACATAAATTGAAAAGTGATTTTTTTAAAAAATTTATAATATTCTCCACATTGCATCAGTTAACAGCGGCGTTTCACAAAGTAATCAAAATATAATAAAGAAATGGTGAAGAGTAAAAAAAAACAGGAAACTACCTCATAGGTTTAAACAGAGCTTTCCCTCCATTCTCAAAGGTTATTACAAGTTTTAATTGTGTTCCTCCAGGTAATTGCTCTGAAACAATAAGTATATATGTAACAAAGCAAAACATCTCATAAGCAAAACTTTTCAGTAATATTTCATACATTTTCGATAAATAATAAGAAATGTCTAAATTTAATAATAAACTAAATCAAAAAAGGAAAACTAAATATAATATAAAATTTTGAATTAGATTAAAAATCTTTTTTATTGTATAAGACCAAGCGAATGTCAAATCATATACACGTAAGCCAAAAAATGAATACAATCCCATCACATTTTTGCTTGGAGCAACTGTTTGCAATATATATTATATATATATATATATATATATATATATATATATATATATATATATATTCATTCTTTAAAAAATGTATATTGAGATAACAATTGAAGAATAAACGGTAAATGTTAGTATTAAATTATTTGAATATGTCTTTAAGTATACAGCAAAAACAGTTTTAAAGGTTTTCTTTCAATCTTGAACTTATAAATAAAATCCTCACATAAATACGACAAATGATCTACATAAGCTATAATACCAACTTCTTTATAAGAATTTTCAGTAAACTTTTAATTTGTTACAATTTTCTGAGAACCATTTTCTTCATTTAAATGCACATTGTGCCATACAAGTATTAAATAATCAAACGGAATATTGTAAAATGTTGTAATATTTATTTTCTTTTAACAATTATATTATTTTTAGAATAAACTGTATTTAAAATATTCTATGTAACATAAAATTATGCATTTCTTTTGTAGTATAATGCATATTGTGACATAAAATTAATTACAATTTTTAAAAAATTTGTTTTTTGCAAATAAATTTAAATTCATGTGAATCAATCAATTTTGATCAATATCTGACTATTACTTTTGATATGACATATCATTATATTTACAGAATAAATAGGGGAAATTATATATCCTTGAAGTATGATTAGTCATGACTATAGTGTATGAATAGTTTGGTATTACATACAAATGGGTCCGATGAACTCGCTTATGATTATTTCAATGCCCATGAGTTACTGGGTAAAACACTGCTTGCATATTTGGCTGTTCTAAGCTAGAATAAATGGGGGAAATTATATGTCCTAGATATATGATTATTCATGACTATGATTTATGAATAAATAGATATTACATACAAATGAGTCCAATGAACTCGCTTATGATTATTTTAATGCCCATGAGTTACTGGGTAAAACACTGCTTGCAAATTTGGCTGTTCTAAGCTAGAATAAATAGAGGAAATTATATGTCCTAGATATATGATTATTCATGACTATGATTTATGAATAAATAGATATTACATACAAATGAGTCCGATGAACTCGCTTATGATTATTTTAATGCCCATGAGTTACTGGGTAAAACACTGCTTGCAAATTTGGCTGTTCTAAGCTAGAATAAATAGAGGAAATTATATGTCCTAGATATATGATTATTCATGACTATGATTTATGAATAAATAGATATTACATACAAATGAGTCTAATGAACTCGCTTATGATTATTTCAATGCCCATGAGTTACTGGGTAAAACACTGCTTGCATATTTGGCTGTTCTAAGCTAGAATAAATGGGGAAAAGAATGGATTTTGATTGTATAACATGATATTATTTGAATCAAAAGATTCAACGAAAACTATTTGTTATTATTCCTTTAAAAATTGGACTACTTTTCCTAATTTATTCTATTCTTTCCTACTTAAACTAATTATTAAATTTTTAGGCTCATCCCGATTTGATACATTATGAAAGAATAAAATCATCATTCTAAGATTTCATAATCCAGTTTTGCTCAATTTTGTGAGTTATACTTAAGCCAATTTAAATAAATAATTTATCTTCTTAATAATATTCTAGTTAAATATTTACAGTCGCTAGTTTAATTTAATTAATTGATAGTTATCTCTCACATTATTTTTGACAAAATAATGTAAAAATTTCGTTTTAATCTATTCAAATAGCCTCATTATCTATGTAATAGTAATATAACATATTGAAATTTACTAGCTATGATAAATCGCATTACATTTTATTTGATTAATATGAATATTATTAGTTGAAGGAATTTTAAGTGCAATATATATTGACATTTTTAGATAGCGAGTCATTAGGTATACAAAAGTACAGGTTTTGATATTTACCCACTCCTGTGATTCTCTGCGTTGCCATGTCGTGCAACAAGCCTTTAACCACTTGAGAATTCTCTGGATACAGATGATACTTACTGATTTGCAAGTGGAATTTCTCCCAGTTTGTCATATTCGGTCTGCATGAAAAAATAAAAATTCAGAAATGTGGAGCATAACAAGCAAATTATAATCACAGCAATATTTATTTATATCAAACTTCATGTCCAATGGTATGAGAATCAAATAACTACATATTTTAAGTTAATTAATATTGAAAAAAATTAAATATTTGGTGAGAGTAATATTTCTCAATGTTATAGAAAACAATGCCATGCTTGATCTAAATGGTAATGAAATTGCAAAAATATAGTAAAAGTCAGACCGGAAAATAAATACAAAGAAAAGTGTGAGACGTTCATAAGATTTGATAAATAATTAAACAAAAATCATCAAGAAAGTGTCTTTCTTTTATCAAAAAGGGAAAAATTAAAGATTATAACAAAACTCTCATAATAATATTAAGGAAAGCAGGCACATGTTGACAATTTGAATCTAACTTGCAGATTATTGGTTCTATATGGTTATTTTTCACTCAAGAGAGCTAATTCTTGCTGTTCAAAGTGAACTCCAAATCATCATGAGCATCTATATAAAATGTTGGAATCGAACCCACTATCTATTGACTCGAAGGGGAAGATTGTAAACCTATTATTTTTTATCTCTGCATCCGACTTATGTTATAAATCTACTAAAATACCCCCTACATAAATATTTTAAGATATAAATTTTCAATTTTGTTCAATAATGTTATTTAATAATTAAACTGTATACAATTATCTCACAGAAGAACATGGATTTCTTAAATTAATCGAGTCATCTCTCTCTCTTTATATACACTTCATTAATCTATAAGCTGTACTGTTTGATTTTGTAACTTAGCTCATGGTCTAAGTGTAAAGAGAATGCAGAGAATCTTGTTAATTTTATATATAACTTTCACACGTTATTATTTGCATAAATCTTATAAAATACTTTCAAATATTTATGCAATTGTAAGTTATAAATGTCTGTTATAGCATAAGCCTGAGTGCTGAAATTGTGACTTAGATTTCATTAAAGTAATTTTAAATTAATAAACTCATCTTCTTTTAAAACATTTTTAATGATATCATTAATGACAAATTGTTTGTCTAATAAAATTAGTAGGTCAAACGCAAAATTTTATTTTAATGGGTCCTTTGTTATGTCTGTCGATAACCCCAATACAGAAATAATTTTGACCATTTGTATAAGAAAAACATTTTTCTTACAGTTGAATGTAAGAAATTTACTATACAAATAAGTTAAAAGCTTTCGTTCATAATGCTTGGAAGTGTATTTATTGGTTATAATCACGCATACAAATATTTGCCTCATTTAAATAGCTCCTTCAAGCATCTGAAATTAGGATAGCTTTTTTCTGTTGCTCCAACATGTACAAATAAAAGTATACTTTTAACAGTTTACTTGATGATATTGAATTCATGCATAAGATGAGTATTAAATTAATAAGAAATTTAAAATAAATTGCGATATCACCGCAAATGAAATTTTAAAAAAATGTGCGTCCACAGTAAGACCATGTGTCACGGATTTCTGACTATCGCGGTCAGGAAGATTTTCAAACATGAAATCTTGCCTTTTCAAGAGAAACATTTTTATTTTAAAAGTAAACATTCTTAAACCTGTTTGTAAAGAAATAAGAGCAAGTAGATTAATTTCGCTCATTGAACTACTTATTTCAACTGGCAAGTTGAACTATTTCGGCTAGAAAATTATTGGAAATGTATTGTATGTTTTATATATTTAACTCGTCTTCAAACGTCGAGAGTGGCCTTCATCAAAGAATGGAGAAATGTATTTAATTTTGAAAAAAATATAATTTAAAAGCTTTGCTCTTCAGCTTTATAAGTTGGATTAAGTACAATATTTTTATAATGAATATGAAAGAATATAAGAAATAATATTTTTTATTCTTCTTAAAAAATAACATTTTTCTAAAGTTTCATGGTATTTTTCTAAGTTTATATGTGGAATAATTCGACATTCTCATGGTGTAATTATGTTATTTATATGTCATTAGATACATTAATAACTGATTAAAAATCATTGAATATTTTAAAAATAATATATTTATTTAATTATTGAAACAAAATGTGATAATATATTAATGATTAATACAAAATTGACAAAGTGAGGTTATATTATTAGAGTAACTCAGAACTCCTGTTATTGTATTTTAAATAAAAATAAAATATTATTTTTTATTATAAGTCCAAAATGCTTAAAATATATTTAAATGATTCTATTGTTTAGGGTAACTTTTTCTATAAGGAAAGGAAAAAAATTAAGGTCTTTATTTTTAATAAGGACTTATTTGTAAATTTTACCACTTCACATGACTGCCAATATCTGAAATTTGAAATAGCTAAGCATAATCAATTACCATTAATTTTGTGCCAGTATCAAGTAATATTTGCTTTACTAAATTCATTTCAAGTTGAATATTTCTGCTGGCCAAGATCTCAATCTCTTCGTAATCTTGAACAAAATTGAAGTAATAAGGTAAGAAATTATTAAATGCTGTTTCTCAATAGACTATAAATAATTTTATAGAGGTAATTTATAGTAATTTATCTCTATACCTAAATAATTTTTATTATAACATTAATTATCTTAAGTTTTTGTTCGATTTAGTTTTGATACTTTAATTATTAATATTTAATGTGCTTATAATTTACATAAGTATTTTAATAAATAAACAGTTTACTGGTAAAAATTTTATAAAATTTCAAATCATTTTATCAAACGATAAGTCCTAAATGTATAACTTTAGTGATAATAAGTGATACTGAATAATGTTATCGCATCCAGAAATTTTTTATCATCAATTTGAGCCACTTTTTCGTTTTAAAGCGATTAACATAATAATTGACTGATGTTCTTACATTCTGTGACATTTTTAATCTAAAGAGTTTTTTACGTTAATAGTATTTTCATTAGTTTCTGATTTTATATATGCAAAATTATTTATCATTTTATTTTTAACCAGTATAAAATTTAAAACGTAATTCTATTAATTCTTATTCTAATTAAGTTAAAATATAAGGAAAGCTCAGAAAAAGTGTATCTTTACAGCTTTCCTTATATTTACATAAATATACTTTAGTAAAACATTGATGATTTAATTTACATATTATATTACATTAGAATGTATTTTTTTAAAAAAAGGGATTCTGTTTCTGTAGCGTGTACTTAAATTTAAAATGAAATTAATTTTAAAATTAAACAATGAAATATATGCAACTAAATGTGTTAAATATTACTTAAAAAAACTTAAAGTGTAAAATATATTTGAAATTTTGAGATTTTTTAATACTTGTATCTAGAAAACCTATTTGAAAACTTGCATTTTTAATGTATATAAATTGCAATTGATTTTTGAAATTTAATTAAGGTGACAGTGAAAGTTAACAATTTAATTAAGGTACGTCTTTCCATTTCCATTGATTAAACTGATGATAAAAATCCAGTGCACTTTTAATATTTTTTTCATTTTCTAACAGTTAAAGATAACACTCAAAAATAATTAACTATCGATTCACAAGCAAAGTTTTCTAGAATTTTAATTAAAATATTTCAAACACTTTATAAACTGCTTATTTTGAATTCTTAATACTTCTCTTCATTGCTTCGTAATGCATCTTATTCATTTTTAAATCCAAATTATTTCTTAAAATTTTTCGGTTGAATTAAATAAGAAAAAAATGCCCTTATTTTTATGAAATTAATTAGTTACTCATTTTTAAATTCGCTTTATTGAAATTCGCAACAACGTAAAAAATTCATTTATAAAAATCCTCATTAAAAGATTCAAATACTATTTACCTTATTCATTTAGAATCGCTGTTATTCAATCATACTAATCATATTTTATAAATGGTCAAACGAAATAATGAAACTTAACAGGATCAGAATTGATTTGCTACCTATATTTTTATAATGACAAAAGTAATAAAATCTATGCAAAAGATTCTTTTAACTCTAAAATCCAAAAGAAAGTTGCACAAAACTAATAAGATATATTAATTTACTAGAAGCTTTTTTTTTCTTATGTGTTAACACTCGAAGCCTTTTTAAAAACACATGAATTTAAATTTGTGTATTTACGTTTTACTAAAAATACAAGAACTATTTTTGAAATTTTATATTATATCTTGAAACAAAACCATGCACAATATAATTTGATTTTAAAGATCAAATAATGAAGTATTTACTTCAACTAGCACTTCTTTTTTTATGGCTACACTAATACCAGCAAAATATTTTTTCCCAAATAATCAACATGCATAAGATCTCTTAAAAAGTGTTTTTGAACCAGAATTGATTATTTTACGATATGAGAGAATTACTCTTATAAAAAAAGACCATATGTAATGTTTCACGTGATCTGTTGATGTCATTATAATAATTACATTTAATACTAAAAATATTTACTTATAAAATTTTTAAATAAAGGGTATTCTATTTATTTTATTAAACTTTATAGTATACTTAATTCAATATATGCAATTTTTAAAGAAAGCTATTAGTGAATACTTGAAAAGTACTGAAAATCTTTAGATATTTGTGAATTTTACTGAGTTAGTTTCGATTATACCGTGAAAGTTATTCCGTTACCAATTTCTATTAGATGAATCAAATTTAATGAACTTGAAAATTGAATGTCATTTCATATGAATATAGTATTCATATTAAATTATATTTAAAATTGAGAATAAATGTATAATTCTTTTTTATAAATGTGTGAAAGCAATAGTTAGTTTTAAAAACTTCAAAAGTGTTTAAAATTTAACGAAATAGTATCGGTAAAATTAAAGATATATCAAATTAATTTAAGCATCAAAGAAATTGCTTGTTGACAAAAATTGTATTTTCTATTTGGTCAATAACATAGAATTTTACTTAATAAGCATGTTATTAAGTAATCCTTCCAATCTATGCATCCAAGGCTTGTGAATTGCAAAAATCTTGAATGCTTGGGTAGGAAAGATGTGGTGATAATAACTCATAACTTTAAGCTGTGATCAAATGGCAACATCGAGATCTAAATTACGTAAACTTACACAACACTGCATTGGCAGCTCATTAGTTTGTGGTTAATATACGTAAAATATGGTAGCCTACTAGCAAGACATTGGACAGGCCAGAATAAAAACTTGTACTTTCCAGATTTTTCTAAGCAAGGCATCTGTATTAAAACTGGACTGTTTATAATTGCCATTAAGAATATATCATTGGAATATAAAAAATAAGAATGCTAAAATAATTTATTTATTGGATTTGCTTTACTGCTATGGTACTAACATTATCAAATTTTGCAACTTATCTTCAATAAAAAATAAATCTTATTTTTTGCTTCAAAATGTATTGTTTATACCTTATTTAAATACAGTTCAACATTTTTTTATGGAAAATAAGCATATTATCTTTTACACAAATCTCTTCCCTACCTTGTGGGTATAGTTACAAAACTATTTTAGCTAAATATATGGAAATGTTATAAATTTATATATCACAAGAGAGAAATAGAATATCCATATCATAAAATCAAAGTTATTACATTTATAACGTTTTCATCATAACATATTTCCTTCTCAAATTATTTTGTAATGCATTAAAAACATAAATATTTCAGAAATTTGAAGCACAGCATGTACTAAACGTTTTGGAAATTATTAAGACTTTTACTACTCAAACAAAGTCAAATACGATTTATTAATTCATCATTAAACTGAAAACTAACCCAATTCGTCCATAAAATGATCCACTTTACATAATTTGTCCCCTTGGAAATGTAAATCACTTTTCTCTCCAATTCTAAAAGTCAAAGTAGGAACTAGTATCGTCTAAAATGAGAAACACCATTGAAATAATGTTGGAAGTACTTTCTTTTTCGCTTTACATAAATTATTTATGTTCTTCCGAGCTGTATTGCACCTGAAGAAAAGTCGTTCCATAAGGCACCAGCCATTTTGAAGTTTTATGCTTTATTCCGTTTAAAGTTGTTTAGATAAGAAATTTTTCCTTAGTACTAGAGATCTTTTTTTTATTTTCGCTTAAATTATTCAAAACGTATAATGGACTTTAAAGTATCAAATTTAATCCCCATCATTTCTTTCAATATTTATATAATGTTTTGACATTAAATACTTTTAAATTGAAAGTAAATGAATAATTCATTTGAATATTTAATAATATTTGCATTAATAGTGTAGATATTTGTTAGGATCTGTTTTTGTACTACAAAGTTAAATTACAGTAAATGTAATTACAGTACTTTTATTTGAATTAGGCTATTGCAGAATGGGTCATAATTATTGTCAGAAAAATACATCTTAAGCCGTTTCCCGATATAGAGCTCATTGTATCTGAGTCATAGTAAGATAACTTGTACCTGGGGCCTGAGCAGCTACCAGGCGCGTCGGTAGGCGGTGGATCACCGAACGTCCTGTAGGAATGACAGGATAGCTTTGAATATAGAATCAGAGGCCGCGAACCAGCTCCCGTAAACCCTGGTGTTATGCGTTCCGTGCCTAGGGCTAATTGGCACCGCGGTATTGGTGTCTTAACGGAGCCTCTTGTTGCCTGGCAAACTTCTAGAGTAATTTGCCTTGCCCAGTATCTCAGGCAATGCTGGGTGGACTTATATTACCTGAGCTTATAAATTGTTATCTTGTGGCTGAAAAGACACAAGAAATAACAATCCTTTCTGCATCTACAGGTGATGCCTCTGAAGTTGACCTTGCTGGAAAAGACAAGTGAACTCAGAGGCTGTCTTGTAAAGGGGCAGTAATGAATCCTTCACTTGAGGTAGAAATGACCTCCAAACCATCTTCTGGTGAAAGTCAGGAAGCTATCCCTAGAATGACTGACTCTCTGACCAGATGGGACTATTTCAGCAAGACCCTATCTGCTGGAAATGTCATACGCAAGAGGAAACGGCAGAGCATATCATTTATGAATGCGATGCTCTTGCCCTCCCTAGATTAACCTCTTTAGGCATCATCCATACTAGAGAGTTACACCTAGACTCCATTAAAGGGTTATCAGACTTTATTAATAAAGTGGGTGACCCGAGCATCTGGAACTAGGAAACATTGGGTTTGGAGTTAATGGTACAAAATGCTGATAAAAGCAGAGGTGCCCAATGATATACAAACTCAATTCTAAGAAGAAGAGGAAGAAGATAACTTTTACAACATGTGATCTAATACTTGCTTCTTTAACCTCCATACAACCCAATTTAGAGATACTAAGCACTATGAATTTTTAATGTTTTCAGTTTTCTCAATCTAGTAATCACTGTCTAAGTCTTGATGAATGCCATTGTCTTTCAGTCATAAGAGCAGGATTTTAAAGAACTTTCCCACCGCAGCATTTTTTGATAATTTTGGAAAATAAATCTAAGGAAGAACAGACAACAGCCCACGAAAAATTAAATCGTTGTTAGTTGATGATCTTGTGTGAAATATTCATATAATCCAATTTATGAAAGAACCTACTTGAATCTAGAAGGTAATCCTGCAACTTTATTACCAATACTTTCTCATTATGATGAGACATTTGGAAGGAAAAAATCAACATAATATATTTTAAACTAAATTTAAAATATAACTTAATAGCGAGAAGAAAATAAAACCAACAGACGGATTGCACTAGTATCTTGATGTAATGTTTTTAACCTGTGGTCTGATAACTTTAGATATGAAGGCAACATGAACATGATGCAAAACATTCCGGAAACAAATGCTATTTTTTTAAATTTAATTTCATTTTATTAAGAGCTTATATTTTTGTATTATTAAAATAGAATTTGTCTTTTCAATTTAAGACAATATTTAAAGTATTTCCCCCAATTCGTATTTATTATTATTTTAAAAGGTTGGGATATAATATATCCATTCTTCTCAGTTCCATTCATTCAGGGTAAAGATAGATATAGTTTTCCTTTTACATCCTCTTTCCCTATTCATTTTGCATTTGTATTTTTATATCTTATTTACAGTAAATTATAAATTTTATATTCATCATATGGATTTATTCTTTGCATTCGCACAATAGAGTCACAGTCAAACTAAACGACTTTAAGAGTTTATTAGCAATTGTTTAGTAATCTCAATATTTGAGGGGTTAAAAAGCATTAGCAATTCACAGTTGGAGAATTAAACTAATATCTCCATAACAAGATAACTAACATTACTGTTTATTGTATTCTAAATAAA
Source organism: Latrodectus hesperus (assembly GCA_037975125.1). Taxonomy (NCBI): domain Eukaryota; kingdom Metazoa; phylum Arthropoda; class Arachnida; order Araneae; family Theridiidae; genus Latrodectus; species Latrodectus hesperus. The sequence goes on from CM075855.1 coordinate 4,701,549, forward strand.
ATAATCTCACCATTATAACATGATAATAATTCTTAACTGTAAACTTGATTGCTTTGCATTTGCATGCAAATCACAAAAGTACAAAATAATTAAGAGTTAAAGTAAAATAATTATCGATGTAGATAATTTAAAACATTTAAAGGATTATGTGACATGATAAAGAAGTAAAACGTAAATATTTATTAAACAAAACAATTTTTAATGGGATATGGAGTCCAAGAAAGTAGTTTCAAAATCGTATTACTTAAACTTGTATTCTGCATGCATTTTTCAGACTTGAATTGGATTTGTCTGATTATATATAATAAGATCATATTGAATCTCAGGATAAAACATAATCTTTCTTTTAATACAATACAGATAAAGTACTTGTACAGATAAAATACAGATAAATTACTTGTATATAAAGTGAGTAGACAAAAACAATTACTTAGAACCAAGCAAAATTAATATAAAATATCAAAAAAAGCACCAATTATAACTGTATTTGGTACTTTAATAACACATCGTAATTTCATTCAGAGTTATTTGTGATTATGTGCAGGAAACACTAAAATAAAAAGTAGGGATTATTTTTTGACATGAGCAGAAAAATACAATACCTTTGAATATTCATGCCGTTTTTTAGAGAATTTATAAACATTGAATAGGAAGTTTCAAGGCTAACCATCACAAATACTTCAGATAGAGTGCTAGAATTATAATCTGAAGTAAAGGCTTATGCATTAATAAAATAAAGAATATATTTTATTTCATTCATAATTATTATATATATGCACTGGCATCATATATTTTATAAGAACGATTTACACATCATCATAAACATGATTGGCCAAACTGCCCAATATGAGGCAATGCCTTCCTCAAGAAATTTCTCCATAGCGACCAATGAAATATTTCTGACTTTTACGATTCTTCTTAGTAATTGTAAGAAAATTTGATAGCACCAAATCATCCCACCTTAACCACAGTTTCCCACGCTTTCTAGTTCTAGTAGGTCTAAAGGGCAGAGCCATTTTTACAGTATTGCCATCATGCATTCAAAGTACACGAGTCATCCAGTTCATTCTATTTAATTTTATATATTTTAAAAATATTATATTGCTAATATATCCTATATAATTTTGAGTTAAATCTTCACCAGTTACTGTTCCATTCTGCACCATTAAGAATATTTCTCAAAATCTTCCTTTCAAATGTAATAGCATTTTCTTCAAATTTAATCATAGTCCAAGTCTCACAAGCATATGTCAAAAAAAGCCTCACAAAAGATTTGTAAATTAAATATTTTGTACTTCTAGAAAGAAACTTAGATTTAAAGAATCTTTTTAGACCAAAAAAGGTCTTATTTGCCAAAAAATAATCAGTTTTTTATTTCAGGAGATATTCTGTTGTCATTAGTAATGACAGAACCTAAGTAAGTGAAACACTTTACTACTTCAAATTTATAAAACCAATTTCAAGATAAAGGTTTGTTAGTCTGCGCCTACAGAAGGGAATGTATTTATCTTCCCTGTCGTTAATAACTTAGCTCATTCATCTTTTGCAGTCACCTCAAGGGCAAGGAATGCTTCTTTCAAAAAGGGAAGTGATCGATTAATTGTATCAATATCATCCGCATATGCAAGAAGTTGTGGTGAAGTGGAAAATATATGCCCATTGATATTGATACCAGAGTCTCAAATATCCCCTTCAAGTGCGATATTAAGAAGAAGACAGGATAGAGAATCACCATGTCGAATACTTTTATACGTTCAAGACTTTTAGACAAATATCCCAGAAATTTTATCTTACATTTTGTATCTTTCGTGTAAGATACAAAATTCGAGTGATTGTATTAATACTATCCGCATATACAAGAAGTTGTGCTGCAGTGGAAAATATATGCCCATTGATATTGATACCAGAGTCTCAAATATCCCCTTCAAGTGCGATATTAAGAAGAAGACAGGATAGAGAATCACCATGTCGAATACTTTTATACGTTAAAGACTTTTAGACAAATATCCCAGAAATTTTATCTTACATTTTGTATCTTTCGTGTAAGATACAAAATTCAAGTGATTGTATTAATACTATCCGCATATACAAGAAGTTGTGGTGCAGTGGAAAATATATGCTCATTGATATTGATACCAGAGTCTTGAATAGCCCCTTCAAGTGCGATATTAAGAAGCAGACAGGATAAGAGAATCACCATGTCGAATACTTATATACGTTCAAGACTTATAGACAAAAAGATCCCAGAAATTTTGTCTTACATTTTTTATCTTTCAGTGTACGATACAAAATTCGAGTGATTGTATCAATATCATCCGCATATGCAAGAAGTTGTGGTGAAGTGGATAATAAATGCTCATTGATATTGATACCAGAGTCTTGAATATCCCCTTCAAGTGCGATATTAAGAAGAAGACAGGATAGAGAATCACCATGTCGAATACTTTTATACGTTCAAGACTTTTAGACAAATATCCCAGAAATTTTATCTTACATTTTGTACCTTTCGTGTAAGATACAAAATTCGAGTGATTGTATTAATATCATCCGCATATACAAGAAGTTGTGCTGCAGTGGAAAATATATGCCCATTGATATTGATACCAGAGTCTCAAATATCCCCTTCAGTTGCGATATTAAGAAGAAGACAGGTTAGAGAATACCCCTGTCGAATACTTTTATACGTTCAAGACTTTTAGACAAAAAGATCCCAGAAATTTTATCTTACATTTTTTATCTTTCAGTGTACGATACAAAATTCGAGTGATTGTATCAATATCATCCGCATATGCAAGAAGGTGTGGTGAAGTGGAAAATATATGCTCATTGATATTGATACCAGAGTCTTGAATAGCCCCTTCAAGTGCGATATTAAGAAGAAGACAGGTTAGAGAATCCCCCTGTCGAATACTTTTATACGTTCAAGACTTTTAGACAAAAAGATCCCAGAAATTTTGTCTTACATTTTTTATCTTTCAGTGTACGATACAAAATTCGAGTGATTGTATCAATATCATCCGCATATGCAAGAAGTTGTGGTGAAGTGGAAAATATATGCTCATTCATATTGATACCAGAGTCTTGAATAGGCCCTTCAAGTGCGATATTAAGTAGAAGACAGGATAGAGAATCACCATGTCGAATACTTTTATACGTTCAAGACTTTTAGACAAAAAGATCCCAGAAATTTTATCTTACATTTTTTATCTTTCAGTGTACGATACAAAATTCGAGTGATTGTATCAATATCATCCGCAAATGCAAGAAGTTGTGGTGAAGTGGAAAATATATGCTCATTCATATTGATACCAGAGTCTTGAATAGGCCCTTCAAGTGCGATATTAAGAAGAAGACAGGTTAGAGAATCCCCCTGTCGAATACTTTTATACATTCAAAACTTTTAGACAAAAAGATCCCAGAAATATTATCTTACATTTTGTATTTTTCAGGGTAAGTCTTACTAATTTAATGAGTTTTGATGGTAACCAAAAATTATTCATTGTTTCAAGGAGATAATTTCTATTAATGCTATCAAAAGCAGCCTTGAAGTCGATAAAAAGATGAGGATTTCGATGCTTAACTTCAATGTTTTCTTCAAAATCCGATAGAAGCAGGAAGTCTGATCTCAGGTTGATTTTCCAGCTCGAGATGTACATTGATAATTGAGACCTGTTTATTAATCCTAATTTATTTAGATATTTTTAATATCCCAAAGACTGAAATTTGTGGTTAAATAACATATTAATTTAATTTCCCTGGATGAATAAATTGCTTGCACCATTAAAATTTATTTCATATAATTACAAGCGTATAAGCTAGATTTCTATTTACGGTTTGATCTTTGTTCTGCTCTAACCATTTTTTTTTTTCATTTTGAAAGAAATGCGTTTTGATAAAGTTCAAAAGCGTATGTGAACTAAACAATGCAGCAATGAAAATTAACATACATAAACCATATCTAAAACTTTTTAAAACCTTTCCCGTAACCTTAAAATAATTTCTTTTGATCACAAAATTAAAGTATGGATAATTAAAGATGTTTTAAATTAAAATTCAGTAATTTATTACAGAAAAGTTGCAATAAAAATAAAAATTTATGTTTTTTTTTTAATTTATTTTTTTTATAAAATTTTAGCAAAAGCTTTCCCACTAAACTTTTATTATTCAAAATTCTTACATTAATGCCGGTTGATCAGATTAAATCAGAGACTTCTATAAATTTATATGCTATCATTAAATCAGAAAATTCTCAAAAAGGCATTAATGTATATTTACATCTCCAATGAGTATTTCAGATTTTCATGGACAACAGAATTAGCTTAAAAGGAAATTAAATACTCAAAATAGAAATAAATCCAACAATTATTAAAAATAATTCTCTAATCCTTAAATTTGACGATTCAAAAGCATTATCGGTGTATATTTAAACATAATAATTCCTTAAAATTATGATATTATTTTTAATAAATTATCTGAGACCTTTTTTTTATAAAATAAAGAACAAAACTACTAAATATATGACCATTAAATAAGTATTTCATAAAAGGATTAAAATGTATGCATGATAGTTTAAAAATTAAATTGCTGAAAATTAATATTTGAGGTAATTTAACAAATGTTTAACTGTTCCTATTTTTAAATCATGAATATACATGTTTGTAATATGGCTCTATTAGCCTAATGGAAGGAAATCGATAAATTTAAATAAATGCAAAAGTGTTTTCCATATAATAAATAATATTTTTGTACTTTTTGTCTCAGAAAGATTGTGAAAGCGTCATATGTCAGATTTATGGAAGTACAGTTTATTCTCTAGTTCACCTTTCTGCGCAGACTGGACAAAAGAAACAAGTGAAGGCGACAAACTTCAACCGTAACGGAAAGAAAAGTTCCACAGATTACAAGGCGAAAATAACGTTTAATATTAATGAAATTCTATTTACTTTTTTGAAAGGCCATGTTCCATGGAGACAGGAAATGGCGGAAAACGTGCCTGGGAATATCTTTGTTCTCTCCATTCTTAAAGATGACAAATGACTTCAATCTTTCGTGAGGTAGTGGACGAGTACATTTATTTATGACTGTTTTTAGGGATTTGGAATCACATTGTTTATTTCATATTTTAGTAGTTTCGATTATTGAATATATATTTCAAAATTTGAATTGAGAAATGTATGTTATTTCTGTAAATATCAGATAAATAAAGTTCTATTATTATAAATGCATCATCTTGAAATTATTAACAAAAAAACTTTTCTAATAGTTTTTGCTCGTAAAATTTTATCAAACTGTTTGCAAATGAAATTTGAAAGACTTAGAGTTGTGTTTATTCTAAACAATTGATTTGAAACGTTTTTTTTAAATATTGTAGACTTTTGCTGTATTTAAATCTGCAGTTTATTTACAGGGAATTATTAATAACTATAATAGCAAATAATCGAAGATTAATAATTATAATGTGAAAATACACACTCATTAATAGTTTCGCTTGTTTGTCACACTATGGTCACTTTTTAAGCAAATAGAAAAATAAAACCAAAATCCAAAATTCAGAGTTGATTCAGACTTTTATTTCTCAGATGTGAGATTTGATCCTATAAACTAATCATTCTTAAGATCTAAGCATATGGCTTTTGACCAGATATACTACAATAATAAGTATTATTAAGACAGAAATTTTTTTATTTAAGGATTAAAATTAAAAAGCATTTCTAATATAATCGGATTATAGATATAAGTTTAAGGCTGTACATCCACAATTTAAATTTTTATTGGAATTTAATAAAATCCTCCGGCTAGGGCAAGGTCGACTCAACCTTTCATCCCTTCAGTGGGTCAATAAACTGAGTACCAAGTACTCTTGAAAAGTAAACACAGGGGGTTTCTCGTTAGGCTTAGGCTTACCACCTAACCGAGACATATGGTTAGCATTCAAGGCCCTTGGTCAGGAAAACAGATATGGGAACTATAGTCCTTGGACAACGTATAAACTTTCGTGCCACAAGTTTTTTTATAATAAAATCTTCTAAACATAGCCACCATCCTCCCAATTTTGAACCACAATTAAGTTATGAAATCATTGTTCTTGTATCGATCTCTCCAAGCTATCAAACGACAATAAAGTAAGAATATTAGATCCTACAGTTATATTTAATACGAACAAGCACTATAAGGTTAATAATTTTGAGTTGAATGAGATATTTAACTCATTATTTTCCGAACTCCATGTTACAACCACCTCTTAAAATGTTTCGCTTTAGTTTCTCAGATAACTTTCGCTAGATTTGAGAAGCTGATTAAAAGTCAGTGTTTGCTTTGAATAGCTATTTATCGTTATGGTTAAATATTGCCTTTTTTTAATCAAATTACACAAAACAAAATGTAACATAAAAAACCTTATAAAATATAATTTAAATAAATATTAAATGAGTCCTCTGAGTTCTTACAATTTTCATTTTAATAAAAGTTGTTGGGAAAGAAAACATTGTATGACCAATAATCCACAACCATATTAATTATTATTCGCTATTGAGCAATATTACAATAATTACGTTTATAGACTATTATTCTCAACCATGGTTGAACAGACTATTTCTCATTTATGTATTCATACAAATCACCAAACTGGAAAAAAAGAGATAAAAAGCTTTACGATTCTGTTACATATCGTCACACCTACGTGCATAGCTTTGTCTGGAAACATAACAAAATAATATTATAAACCTCCAAAGGCGATGCCCACAAAAGATAATGATAATGAAGATAGTGATAACAAAGAAAAGCGTAAAGATCACAATCGTGCCTAACTTTGTTCAGAAAAGGTAAGCAGAGCGATTTTTCACAATGACTGTTATGTTCCGCGCTTTCTTTTGGGTGATTTTCGTTTATTTATTTTTTTTCCTGATTCAAGATTGCTGGCCCGGACGCGAGTTGCGATCAACAGTGCGTGAATCAAAGACCGCAACGGCTCATAATTTTCTCGAAAATAAAAAAAATATATATATCACTTTTGAAAGTGGTATTTTTAGTTGGAGGAAAAATTCAATCACTGCTGTGTTACCTCTTTATTTTATAAGTGAAGAAATTAAAAAAAAAGATATATTAATGAAAACGAAATGGCACAATCTTTTCATATCAGAAAATTATGTCAGATATCATTGACCTTGCTATGTGGCTTTGCTAATGAATGGAAGCAGTTACTGAAATGCAATATTTTCTGAGCATTTACAACATTTAAATGAAAACATTAGTCACAGAATGTGTTGGGGTGTCAGAAAGGTCTACTTTTTTACCACATCAGTATGAATACAAGTAAGATAAAATTGAACTTTGAATTTAATAGATTTTATTGTTTACTGCACTATGACTTCGCTATATAATACTTATAATTCTGTTTAATTCCAGGCAATGGCTGAATATAGTAATGAGGTACGGTATTTTCTGCTTTCGCTTAAAATATAATAAGGTATAAAAATTTTAATTATAAGCATTCATGTGTTATATATATATAAATGTTATATTTTTATATAAACATTCACATAAAAATATAACATTTACACTCTATTGAAAATATTGTAATTTTTATGAAAATTATAATATTTTCAATTAAATGTTATTTTTCTTTTGAATACATATTCATAAATACTTGTATTACTCTTTATAAATATTTAAATATACTGTGGATATTTTATTCATTTTTTTCAAAACAAGACTCCATGCTCAATGCATTCTTTATATGATATTACTGATAATGATTATTCTACTGATTATAACATGACATTTTATTTATTTATACTTCCAGTTATATAAAAAATGTAGTTGTAAAAACAAAATATGTTATGGTAAATTCTCCCACTCTATTACGTTTGACAGCTTTAACTATCGAACGAATCAATGAGACAAAGTAGTATATCAAATTCTAAAACAAAATATGGTTTGTGATCTTGCAGTTGTGTTATGAATAATTATCATAAGTACAGTAGTGTAATCACTAAGTACCATAGTTGAGATTTAATAATTCAGTTTGGAAATTGATAGAAAAAACATAGATAACTCAAAAAACATTAAAAACCATTATATATTCCTTCCGAGAAGTTTAAATTAGGAAGAGTAACTTAATCATTGGATAGTGTTAATATATGAATACTCTTCGTCTGTTTGCTAGTTTTAGAATATTGTGGCTAAATGTCTTAATAAGTATTTATATCAATACAAAGAAAGTGATAATTTCTGTAAATTAATAACATTTGTCTCTTAATGAGTGATTTATTTATTTTATTACATTACATATATTCAGACTTGTATGCTTGATTCTTGAGATCCGCTTGTAAGTCTTCGTCGATAATAGGACAAATAGCACAATGACAGATGTACAACCACAGAAGAATAACGAAGAAAACACCCAGGGCCATGGTGGGAATCGAACCCACACTCCTACGCTCTCAAGCGATTAGCGGTGATGCTTTAGACCACTCAGCCACGGAGCGCCCTTAATGAGTGAAATGCAAGGCAAACAAGAAAGGTATTGCCATTTTCACGTTGCCACTAAGTGAAGTGAGAATAAGTATGCAAATTAGTGTATGACGTTGCTGAGAGACCGGTCAGTAGAGAGTAGGAATATCAGTCGTTATAAAAGCAGGTTCACCGCGGACATTCATCAATCGTGACTCACAATGTAGTGAAGAGAGTCGGACGTGTCCAAGGTGCTCGTTCGGTGTAGTTTGCTTTACGACTTTGAAGTGGGCTTACCAGCTGCTGCATCAAGTCGCCAAATATGGCAAGTGGGGATAGTGCTGTGATCTACGGCTGTGTGAACCTACGGCAAGGGATTGGTTTCACAAATTCAAGTCAGGAGACTTGTCCCTCTGTAATGAATTTGGTGTCTGGTGAATTAGTCATTAAGTGGTTCACGTTGAGAAGCTACTAACGGCCCAAACGATCACTGCGACCCTGCACCAATTGGAACGTGTGCAACAAGCATTGCAACAGATGCAGCCATTACGGTTAATAGCAAAGCTAATGTTCTTAGACGATAACGCGAAGCCGTATGTCGTGGGGTAACCCAAGAACATTATACAGCAACTTGTTTGGGAGACTTTGTGCCTTCTTCTTTACTCAACTGACCTTGCATCATTAGATTATCGCTTCCTTTCCCTGGACGATCATCTTTGTGGAAAATAATTCAGCAATGAAGCACACTTGCACCGAACTCTCACGGACATCTTTGCGGTTGAAATATCCGAGTTCTACTGGAAGGGAATTGCACAATTGAAGACACGTTGACGGAAAGTACTGGATGACTATGATGATAACTTCGAGGACTAATAACGGGCTACATTTCTTAGTAGAGATACACATTTTAATATGTTATGAAGTGACTGCCCTGTGATACAGATAAAAATGTTCTTTTAAACTACTTTTCAAGAAACATTTCTTAACTTTTTCTATTTTAATAAAAGTTAAACAAATAATATTTGAAACTATAAAAGAAAATTTTTAAAATACAACAGATCTCAGTAAACAAAATTGAAGAGAAATATTAGGATAATTCATAAATTTTCATGCAGTATTAATTATATTCAACATTAGATTAAGAAAAATAAAAATAATATAAACTACAATATATATATATATATATATATATATATATATATATATATATATATATATATATATATATATATATATATATATATATATTGTAATTGTTTATCATCATACATTAGATTAAGAAAAATATAATAATAATCTAGTTTTTACTTATTAATTCAGATACTTAATTAAATTTATTATGCTCAAAAATTTAAAAAAATGTATAGATTTTTATTTTTAAAGTAAATAAATATGAAGCAAAATATACAGTTCCAAAATACAATTTTTAAAATTACAAGCAAGTCGTACAATTTTATAATAAAGTCGTTGCTGTAATTTAATAAACTTTGTGGACTCAAATAAATTGCATTCAACTACAACATATGTTGGAATTTTGAATCCCTAAACGCATTTTTTATGTTTACAAAATTATTCCACTTTCATCCGGTTTTATAACTTTTATGCAGTACCACCTATAGAAACCCATAGAAGAACAAATTGGAAGTGACAAATAATATGTTTCGGTGAAATGTGTAAATAATCTGTAATGAGAAATATAGTGAAGACAGCAAGAGAATAGTTGATTATATTCGCCTGTTGTTGTGGTTACGGAAGAGAAACGAGCAAAAGTAAATAAATAAAAGTAAAGAAAATATATATAACAGTCCTATGTTACAATATATCCTAATTTGAAGGCAGAATTTCGCGATCGAACTTCTTTATCTCTTTATGAAGATCGATGTTTGGATTCTCAATATGTTGGACAGATCGTTACAGTCGAAAATAAATTTTTATTCCATGTATTTGAAGAAAAGTATTCTCTTTCCTAAATAAAATTGTATTCCGAAAGAACATAATAAATCCTTTTCGTAGCCTAAAATATTTGGTAAAATTTTAGATTCCTGTAAGATATTTTTCCTGTATAATCCGATTTAGGGTTGGGAAGAAAATGTAAACATCAACATTTGATTGTTAGTTGCAAGAAAGATTTTACACGAAAAAAAAGATTTATCATTGCTTTCAAGAACAACTTAGTTTTGAAGTATTTTATTTCCACTCATAGCTTTAAGATATTTATTTTGATTTGTATGTGATCCTCTGTTTATATTATTTTATAAATATAAGATTTAAAAAAAAACAGTAGCAACATATAAAAGACATTAGTCTCTTATGATTTATACTTTATAGTTTAATTTAATTGATAAAGTATGCCACTAAATTTAACAATTGTTAAGGATTTTACATAAAGTGTCAAATAAAAGTTTATTAATACATTTTACATCAAAAAAGTTTTTATTCTAATGTCAAATATATTTTACTTCAAAATAGTGTTTATTTCTACTTATATAAAACAATCTACTCAAATAAGATAGAGACTTTTAAAAAATTAGTTTTGTTATGCGATATAGTGTGTTCTCAATAAAAACAATTTGTAGTTAAGTATTCAGAAGTATTTGACAATATAAACACACTAATATATGAAAAGGATTATCTGTTTCCATGATTTGAAACAACTTATTTATGTTTTAACACAACTTATAAAGAAGATTTATTTTTATCCCATCCCTTATTATTCATCTAAAACCAAATCACATTAATATATTTCATCTCTTATAATTCCCATCTAACTTTTAAGCTTACATTATTTTTATTATAACATTAATACAGAAAGTCCTTACAATTGTTATACTCGTAAATACTAACCTTATTCTTTGAATTTTCCTAAAAAAAATTTTAAATTCCTACATCTGCGTTAAAGATGTTTTGGAAAAGATCAATTTGATTATTGATATTTTCATGAACTTGTAAGAACCCATTGCATTTACAACAGTCATTAAATTATAGATTATACATTTAAGTAGAGATAAAAAAAAATGGTATTTTTTCAATGGGGTATCTGTTTAAAATTAAAATGTGTGGTAAATGTAACAAACAACAACATACAATGCGGTTGTTGTAAAATTATTCTTCTCTGGATCTAGTCTAGAATTGGGCGTTACAATTAGTGAAATTAGAGTAGAACATTTATTATATATATATATATATATATATATATATATATATATATATATATATATATATATATATATATATATATTAATCTATTCAGTTGTGAAGTTTGATGGACCAAGTACAACTTATTTTTAAGGCATTAATGAAAAAGAATTGATATATCATTTTTTCTCCGAAAATTTTATTTATTTGTAATGCTACATGGATACGAAAAATAAGCTTATTAAATATAATAAATCTATTATAAGATAAACAGTAACAATTTATTTACTATAACTGAGAGAAAAAAAACACGAAAAGGTTTTGAAAAATAAACAGGCTGAACCTAATTAGAAGAAACCTTATTAAAGAAATACATTCAATATTTATCATTATATGGAAGATACGTAGTCATTGAATATTTGTTTTTAAATGAGCTCCCATTAAATGATATACATGATTTTCCAGAAATTTCGGTGAAATAGGAAAATATGAAAAATATTTTGATGTTTTTTATTATTGAGTTATTAAACTCAACTGAACGCTCTGCATGCACTAGATTGGATTCTATAAACTATTTTAGTATCTTAGATATTTTATACTACTACTATTACTTTTGGTGTTCCTTTAAATATTTATTTTTTAAATAAAGAGGGCAGATAGGAGGAAATTATATATTTATCAATTGTCGTTTCAAAAATAAATTATGTTTATTAATTTCTTCTCTAAATAAAAGATGTGTTAGGTTTGGTTTGGTCATTTTTTGAAAGAAATGACGATTATACTGCAACCTACAGTCGCAAGAGGATTGTGAACCAATAACAATTTTCAAACCAAAGATGGGATTCGAACCCATGAGTGGTTGAACTGAAGAACAAAATACTAATGATTCAAATTATATTAGAATTTTAATATTTTTCATGTTGAGAATATAGTTTTTTATTGTTTAAAAAATAAAGAAAAACAAATATTTTGGTTTAAAATAATAAAACAGAAATGAAAATTTTCAGTATTGAGGAAAATTTTCAATTAAAATTGTGTAAGTAATGATTAATTTCGCAATATAGCATTAACTTTATTTCTATATATAATGTTTACTTCAAATATATTCAAAATAAATTATGATAATTGGTTTACATTAAATCTAATATTTTATGTGAAAATAAATAAAACCTATAAAATGACTAAGAATAACATTTACAAATAATTTTTTTACAAATAATTTTAATTTAATTATAAGTTTTGGTATTCAATTATTATTCCGTCGACCGTATCCACACTACAAAATACGTTTTGTTTCATGATGTGACTTAGCACCACATAAATTATAAATAAAGTTTCTATATATTTGTTACAATGAAGATATAACTAAACTTTTCTGCTTTTATTTTCCCATTTGGAAAAACAACTTGCAAAATTTGCAAAATTCGATGACATTTTTATGGCTAAAAAGGTTGACATGATAATATGTAATATAAATTAATTCAAAAGTTAAACTCTAGTATGATAATTAGGAAATTTCCTAATTTTCATACTAGAGTTCAACTTTTGAATTAATTTATATATATATACACTTAATAAATTTCCAATTTAATACCACATTTTGAGTAATTTGAAAAGATTTTGAATTTTCAGTAAGGGTTTTTAAAGACAAGTTTCTCATTTATACTATGCATTTTTTAATCATTTATCAAAGTTATGCAAAGAAAATCAAATTTTGAAAAAAAGAAAATACGAAAGTTATTTCATTAATTTTTACTTTTGTATTTATTAATTAAATATTTCCTTTACATAAAACTTTTTCTAAATTAAATTTTAAAAACACCAAAAGCAGAAACCTTTATTTTAATAAAAAAAATATAAATCATACTGACTACTGTGTATTTACTCAAAAACGAACAATAATATTTGATTAAAATTCTCAATTATATATCTAACAGTCTACCTTCTACGTTTCAGAGAAATGAAATATGAAAGTATCGCCAGAAAACATAAATTTAATTATTTTCTTGGAAAGTATCTCTTTTTATTTTAATATTTACCGCGACAAAACTAAAAAGAATAAGTAATGAAAAAAAAAAAGTACAAAGAAACCCCATTTTATTTATTTATGGAAAGTAATTCCATATCAAATGTTTCGCTGCTTTAGAAATTTCTAGAAATCTTTCAAAAGAAAATACTTGAATAAAAAATAGAGCACCAAAATTTGATTAAATTACTAAAATAACAAACTAGAATAATATTGGAAAATACTAATGAAATCACACATGATGGTATTTTGGAATTGAAATCCAAAAATGGTGAATATCCAAATGATAAATTTAATCCAAAATTGGTGAATATTCAAAGGATAAATAGGTTTTCGAAAAGATATCGTGAGATGTCTCAACACGCTATACTTACCCGTATCAAAACTATCTGGGTAAAATTTTTTAATTGAATACAGCACGATTTGACACATTAAACACGTAGTTGCGTTTTTTCTATTTGAGAATAAAGAAGCTCCATTCACAAAAATAGAAAAAAGAAGATAAGAACTCTACTTTGTCATGACAATTGAAAACTGTTGAATTGAAAAACCTCTTCTCTTTTGACTGACAAAACATTTCATATCTACGTGTCATATTCATTTGGTTTTATTTTGTCTCTAAAAATATTTACTTTTTTTAACATCATTGGATTAATTCACCAAGATGTAAGAAATAAACAAAAAATTCAAATTATACTAATCTTTTAACTCATGTTAATTAAAAAGGAGTTAATTTATTCATTTTATTCTAATGTTATCAATAATTGAGGATTTAACCGTGTAGAAATTTTAAACAGTAAGGGAAAAATAGTAAATTAGTAAAAATAATATAAAAATGAAAAAATGTAAGATAAAAATAGAAGCAGAAGAATATTATTTACAATGCATAAGCGTAACGAGTTGTTATGGATATACAATTATTATCTTTACATTACATTTTTAATTACCCATTTCTATTGATTCATAATCACATTACTTTTAGATGTGGTAATATCTAGGGGAAAAGAAAACGCACATAATTTTTAGTTTGTATAGATTATGATATATTTTGTGTATGGTGTTTCATCATATGGACAATGGACATATTAATCAAAAACTTCAAATAAGTTCCTATTATATGTCGCTGCTTTTGAATGAAGTTTAAATCTATTACTTATAATGTGGAAAATTTATCCTGCAAAACACCATTCGGCAAAATCTTGCAAAGATGTCACCCTCTTGAGAATTTATCAACCACAATTATAAATAAAGTAGAGAAATAAGTTAAAATAAATCTGAAAACTCATCCTACATTTTGGAAAGTTAATTCAAGATTTTACGAATGAAAACTTATTGTTATAAAGGTATAATACATCAAGAACCTTACAAAGTATATGCAATTAATTTTAAATAAAAAATAATTCGAAATTATTGCGAAACATTTTTTATAAATAATACAAATATAATTACACAATACAGAAAAATATTTTATGGAAAGAATTTGCAGTTTGTTAAAGCATGTTTATTTAATATAGATTGCGTAAATTTTTTAACAGAATCTATGACATTAATCACTCTTATTTTAAGTTCATTGTATGCATAAATCAGAGGACAAATTAAAAATAATCAAAATAATTCCCAATTCTATGAAAATAAAAATATTTTTCATTCATTTTACACAGGAAACGGCTCATAATATAAAATCCAAAATCTTCACTTCAATTTATAAAACAGGCATGATTTATTACCTAGTTTTTATGATAAAAAGTAATATATTAAAAATAAAGGAATTTTGTTCCGGCTAAAGACAGATTTAAACAAGTTACCTTATCAAAAATAAACTAATAAATGATAAGTTGAGCTATGTATTTTTGTTGCTTTTTAGAGGTAAAACAACAATTTATATATATATATATATATATATATATATATATATATATATATATATATATATATATATATATATATATATATATATATATATATATATATATTATGAATATAATTTTATACTTTTGCAAAGATTTCATGTAATATTGGAACATATAAATTAAGTATAACTAAAGATTTATATATTTTAAAAACTAAATTTTAAAGCAATCAAAAATAATAAAGAAAATTAAAAAATTGAAACAAATACAATACATAAAAGAAAACAAAATCATATGCTTGCGATGTTTTAATGATTTTTTATTACACTGATGCTTTTGTTTGTAATTTTTTAATAGGGAGAATTGCTTTTATTTGTTTTCCATTTTTTTGTATGCTCATTATTAAATTAACTTTTTTTATAAATAAACTGTTATGAATATATTTTCCATTTGTAAATATAATATTAAAATTTTTGGTAAGCTTAAATTATTATAATGTTTGAAGTTATTCTACTAATTTCTTCATAGATGTTGATGATATTTCGAATTGTAATAAAAATTATGTAATGATTAATATTTGTAGTTGATGAATATTATTCTACATTAATAATAGCACAAATCATAATTTGTTTTGCATTTTTAATTTAACAGTTTTTCTCGATTCTTATTTGTTCAATGTCACGCTTTGTCAGATTATATTTAGTATACTATGCAGTTTATTATGCAATATATCCGAAAAAATATAAAAAATTAAATTTATAACTTCAGTCAATTGACGAATTTTAATGACAGTTAATATCTTATTATGATGTGTGTGTGTGATAGCGTTTTATATTATCTATAATAATATAATAAATTAATAATCTCTAAAAATATATCATATTTTTATAACTAATATTATAACAATAAAGTAATAAGAATTATTTAATAAATATATCTTATATTTTTGATACATATATTTGTAGGTTTAAAAAATCATTAGTTTTCGTAAAAAATAGAAAAAATTTTTAAACTTAAATATATCCTAGAAATATGCCTATACTTCGTAAAATTTCAAAAATAATGAACCCATACGCTTTGATTCAAGCACCATCATATTTTTTAAATTATTTAGTGGAATTGTTTTAGTTTCAAATTCCAATTTGCTTGCCTTACATTACAATTGAAAACTTTTTTCTATGTAATTACGATTTCTTTTCTTTAAATAAAAAAATATATTTTCTAAATTCTTATTTCTTTTCAATGATACTTAAATGATACTTTCAATGATATTTAATAGTTAAAGTGATTAGCTTTTTTATATTAATAAGTAAAGAAATTAGCATAAATTGCATAAAATTAGCATCTATTATTAACTGATGCTTAAAATTTAAATAATTAAATAGCAAAATTGCCAAGAAATCTAAATTTTCTATAATTAGAAGTAAAAATATTAAGAACATCAAAAATTATAAATTATAAAAAAGAAGAAAATATCCACAAAGTTGATTTTAATTGCTTTTTAATTAATTAAATTAGAATAACGGCAGGTGGTATAAAAATTATATGTAATTATGAAAAAATATAAAATTTATAAAAATAGAATTTAAAACTTTTTCTTTAACAAAACATTAAAAAAACATGCTTTTGTAATATTCTCATTCAGCAGAAATAAACTATCACAATTTTTATGCTAATTAATTGAAAAATGTTTTGGTCAGTTATTTTTCTCTCATCCGCTGTCAATGACAAAACAATGCGTAATGAGACGAATTTTTGATAACGATCAAACATGTTATTATAGTTGTAGGGCGCTTGAGTAAGGTAAGTGATCTTATCAAAAAAGTTCCAAAGTAATTATATTTATTCTCTCCAGTGGTAAGTCTAATATTAAAAAAATCAGTATATATGTCTGTATATATTAGCAGCATATAAAAAAGTATATTTGCACATTTGATAAAATTATATTTATTAATTTAATATTAGGTATACATAATTGTGTATGCGTTTCACATATATATATATTTTAAATATTTTACTTAATATTCTCTTTCAATATTCGCTTAATTTTCTCTTACAATTCTATTTTACTTAATATTCCCTTAAAACATCTTTTAACTTATAATATAAAGTAAGCAAACATAATAGATTTTGTGTTTACATTATAGTCTGAAGTGTTTTAGAAACATTCAAGAAACATTATCTTTACACAATGTTTAATACACTCACTTCCAAAAGTTAAGCACGTCGATGTAAAATGCAAAAAATCAACAAATACTGCTTTGATTGACATAAAATTTGACACGAAAGTAACATATATGTTTATGCACAAAATAAAATCAATAATTATATACAGAAATGAAAACAATATTAATTTTTTGTAAGCTATCAGATAATGACATGTCCCAGTCAGAAAAATACCAATTGACATGTTCCCGGCACCACTTTAATCGTGTTCCACTTGATTGGACGGATAGACAAACACAAACTCGAGGTACCCTGGAGTACTGTCCTTCCAGTGTAATCTTCAGCGTACAGTAGCTGCAGATATCATCTTACCAATGGGCGCTGTAACCATAGATTTCACACGTGTGAAGGTCACTCTGTGATTCCGCTTGGCCAAAATCGCAATATATCAATCTTCCACGGAGTTTGTAGCCCTTGGGTGACCGGCTACGGGCCTTCTGACAGACAGATAGACAGCGAGAAGAAGAGGTCCTGT
Organism: Latrodectus hesperus; assembly: GCA_037975125.1. Lineage (NCBI taxonomy): Eukaryota > Metazoa > Arthropoda > Arachnida > Araneae > Theridiidae > Latrodectus > Latrodectus hesperus. Next base: position 4,719,712 of record CM075855.1, read on the forward strand.
ACTATTCCTATTGTCTATCAGGTTGTGCCTCTACTTCAGTCTAGAATGTCGGGCACCCTGCACGGAGTGCCAGGTACCCGCTGGGAACTGTAATCTGGGTGCGTGAACTGGAACTGTAATAAATCTAAAACTGTAATCTCCTTAAGAGGCTCTCCAGAACGCACGACACATTGTTTGAGAGATGAAGGCTTTAGAAAGGTGGGGCTTTCAAGCCTACAGTGATCTACGCAGTAGACTACAGTATCACAGTTCGGAATACAAATTTGAAACAACAGAATTAATAGGATAGGATCAAGTGAAACAGAAAAATAAGTGTTAACAGGATCTAAATAAATTTAAGTAAGGATGGCTGAAATATTTATATAATTTACGAACAGAAATTGATTATAGTTAATGTAATTTAGAAGTTTAGAGGAATAAAATGCAATTAGTTCTTTACATGTCTTGAAATTTTGATATGTACTAATTACAATTAATTTTGGAAATTGAAAAACTGGTGATTAGTGTTTGTTTGTTTGTTTGATACTTGAATTGATGAATTTAGTTAATTTTCGAGATCCTTTGACTCTGTTTCTGAGTTTTAAGATTCCTGTTGGTGGACAGCCAGGTCTTTACACATTTGGAGTCCTTTTTCATGGAGGAAAGTAATTATTTGTATTAATTTTTGTGTTCTGAACTTGTTCGTTGTGCAGAATTTTAGGAACTGGTAGTTGGTTTGAATAGATGATTTTTTGATAAGCAGATCTTTGGTTTGAGGACATTCTGTGGTATAATGCAGTAGTGTACCAATTTGGCCATAGATGCAAGATGGAGATCTGGATTTGTTAATTCTGTGGAAGTAGCTGGGGCAGGGCGCATGGTTTGTTAAGATACAATTTATATAGGGATTGGAATATAACACATCTGATGAAGTTTTTGGTATTAGTCTTCTTGTATTGTGGCCATTCGGCGAGTAATTCCTTCGGACAACTGTCTGTGTGTTTTGGAATTGTTTCCATAAACGTGAAATTACAGAATGATGAACACCGAAGAAAAGAGCAACATCTGTGATCGACGGTCCTGCTTCAATGTGCTCCAAAGCACGCCAGGGCTCAGAATCTCCAATTCGTCTCCCGGAAGTCATAGAAACACGTATGTCTTGACAAATTGTACGAAAGTTTTAAACACCTTCTATCAGCATTTACAATCAACTTCTGTAATTCTTCATAAAGCTGGTATCTTATAAGACTGCCCTTTTTGCATATTTCTTGAAATGAAAGCGTGATTGGCTGTTACCAAACATATTTGCATACTTCCATTTACCTCTGCAGCGATTTGCATCCTCTTTAATTCTGATTGGCTTTCAGAAATTTGCATTTTCCTCTCCGTGCTTAGCTTTTGGAAGTGAGTGTATAATATCGTGCAAATTCTAGAATATTTGTATTGGCATGCTTTACTCTAAATAACTTATATAAATCCAATAGTAACACTACTACAATTTAAATTACTAAATTTTTAAAGGGTAAATGGAATTTTTTGACCATGTAGGAGAATATGATCTTAATTTGAATATCTATTAATTTAAATTTGATATCATTTCTAAAAAATAGTTTTGCAATTTTAGAAGTTTGAGCGGTGGAGATTCGTCTTCAAGTTATTTATTGTACACGAAAGGTAATTAAAATAAGACAATAATTTGGAGTGGCTTCTGAACCACTACAAATAACTAACTACACAAGAGGTAAGATTAGAATTCGCGAACTACTAGACTGAAAGCCAAATTATCAACCAGTCATCTGCTAGCTCAGCGACTGTTTATTTGGAAACGTCTAAAAACTGAATTTATCATTGTTATCCTACATAATAATATCCTAGATTACTACAAATTTAATAATTTAAGGTGAAAATTAGACTGCCAATATAAGGTTTTTTAACTAGGTTATTTTAAACCACGGACGCACAACTCTTTCACCGTTGGATTCTTAACTGTAAATAATTAAGTGTTTTTACAGATAAGAAAGGAAATATATTAATACCTTAAACAGAAGCTCTTTTCAATCGTAATTTACTTTTCCAAAATTTTAAACATCATTAAAATAGCATGCACGAAGAAATGAGGCCAAGTTGATCCACAAAAATTATAGCTCAATTATAACGTTCAAGTGAGCAAATAAAATTTTTTATATATTTGTTGTTTTTTATTTTTACTTCCTGTTAGAATATTTATATATATGAAATCAAATGTGTGAAATTGTTTGAATATTATATTATGGATATATTGGTACTCAGAATATTATAGCAATAATTAGAAAAAGCTATTTATTGATTAAGAAAATGATTTCCATTATTTACAAGAATATTAAAATATATCTTATTAAAGTTTTTATATTATAAATATTTTTTAAAAAAATAAACATTTACTATGTTATCTGTATTTAAAATAAAATATAGAATGTAATAAAATAAGTGCTTGTCAATTTTCAAATTGACACTTTTACAAAAAAAATTTAAAAATGTATAATTTTATTAAAAACGCATCCAAGTAAAATCTCTCATAAACATTCTTCTTTTATGAAGACACGTGGCTGAAACAACTGTAAAAGGAGATGGGTTCATATCAACAAATGTACAAAAGTATCAATTAAAAAAAATGTCAGTTTAAGTTCCAGTCGATGAATACAAAGTAGAAATACAAGTTACAAGATTCTTAAAATTAGTGCTTCATTCATTCACTTTTAAAATTACAGAAAATATTTTCATAATACTAAGAATGATTTAAGTTTTGCTTAAGGAGAGCATCAAATAAATTTATAAAATAGATATATTATCTAAGAAATAAATTAATAAAATCACGGCTTTTAAGAGAAATTGAATATAATTTAATCACATTAATTTGACATGCAAATACATCCTACTAAATAAAGAAAATATTTAAATATTAAAAATGCCGGGTAAAATCCTAACAATCTCTTGGCGACAAACTAAAAAAAAGCACCAAGCCAAAATAGTTTGGTTTTTCATATCTAGTGTATGGAAGTAGGGTTATCAAGTTTGACGCATGTAACAATTATCGCCAATTAAAATCTTTCGCGCCAAATGTGTGGGCTTTGCTAGGATCCAACCAAATAATTTAATGCAACAGAGACATAAATGAACTTTCTAAATATGAAAAGGAGGTAAAATATTCAGTTCTTTAATTCCCCATTAATATGCGAAAGAAACCCTAATTTCTCTTCTACGGGCATTAATAAGGATTTCAGTAATTTCAGTTTGATGGTTATTTAATCTATTTTACCAGGACACAATGGCCTGTTTTTGTTTTCTGTAATCAGATTAATTGCTCCGATGATCATAAATCTCTAAGAAATGAATGCAGGAAAGTTATTATTCCTTAAGGACAAATAATCATTTTATTCTTTTAATAAATCGTTGTTATAATTTGAATCAATTATTTCCTTGTCCACTTATATTCAATTTTAAGTGTATGCAGTATTTAATTATATTTAAGCATTTTCACAAAATTCAGTGAAATTTCATAATTTATAGATCAAATAATGGAATTAAACTACTTGTAATATCTCTTTACTAGAGGTTAACTTTGAGTAAGGTAATTTGATGTAACAGCTACAAAGTCTCTTCGCACTCTGAACTAGATAATAGGGAAATATCCTGACGCAACAATGACATTTTTTTTACAAATTTCGTTTCAATAAAATGATCTGTATAATAATAAATTTTTTACATGTTGAAATTGTTATTATCAATGCAAAAATAAAATAAATTTTTCTGAAGGTGATAAATCTTAATTAAAGCAAATATTTTAAAGAAATTGATTTAATCGAGAATATAAAAACAAGAATTGATTGATTTATAAATATCATGCATTATCTAACGAAGAATCTCATTAAGTAAGATTCTTTAGAAATAAAATCCTAATTTTGGCAGAATGAATCCCAATAATTTCAATAAGCCCAAATGATGTTAAGCGTTTGATGGTATATATGATATAAATATAGAGAATTTTGTTTTGAATAGTTTTCATACAACATGTAAAAAAGCACTTTGTATTTTATTTTTAGAACCATACTTTAAATTTTCTTATTGCAGTAATTTCATTAATCGTTTGTTTTCGTGGAATATCATTCCAATTTCAAGATTCTTTTGTTATGATTGTACTAAAAATATCTCTTTCTTGGTACATTAATGTATCTAAATAAGAAAAAGAAGTGACATGCTTGTTTTTGCTCCTCCACTATTTAAAATGTTCTTCCCTTTTTTATAATGTGATTGCGAGAACGGATAGAAGAGCAGGTTTTATCTTATTCAAAGTAAAAACAAATTAGAGTCTTTTAGACTGTTGTTTATGTTCACTAATTATCAAAAACGCGTTGTACTCAATAGGGGATGTTAACCAAATTAATTATGAAATCAGTTTCAATAAATACATTTTTTCACTAATCCAATCCTTGTTTCACTGTATTAATAGAATCTATGCCCAGTAATTTCACATGAATTAATGTGCCTTTAATTAAGATGTGCTATTTGATTGTTCACAAGGTCAACAAGATCAATATTAATGGTTACAAGGGGAACTATATCATTAATAATTAGAAGTCTGTCTAATGACAAGGGACTTTCGTAAACGTAAACCTTAGGAAACAGAATAAAATTAAGGAAGTATCCTTTTACTATTTCCAAATAAACATTTATTTTGTATTTACAAATGTTCCGTTTCGATTAACTAAGAAATTTCATGTGGATAATTTAACAAATAAACTGCGCAATTAAGCAAAATAGTTATATTGTAGAATCTTAATTTACTACAAGTAAGTGTTTGTAACTGTTTTAATAAAATGTTTAAATTTTTAATGTTTAATGATTTTTCTTAATTTAATCATGTAAAATAGCAACACAATTATCTACATCATTTAGATAGAAAATCTTGGCTTCCTTGAGTTAGAATACAAAACATTATACTTAAACATTTTAATCATTTTAAAATTGTACAACAGAAAAATGTTCCTTGAGTAAAAGTAAATAGAATTTCCATTATAAAACTTATATAAGGAAAGTCAATTTTTAAGGAATGTCATATATGGAAAATCAATTTCTTATATGACTTATCATATTATCAAAGTCAATTATTTTTATCTGAAGTTCATCTATAGATATTATAATTAGACTATTATAATATGTATAAAATTGAATAGCTGAGGACGATAATTTGTCACATGAACATACGGACAGTCACTTATTGAAAATTAAAAAGTAATGAAAGTGCCCCCCTTTAAATACTGTAGAATCTACGTGAAAGAAGAGAATGATACTTTTTATTCTAACAGCAAACTAAACTACTAATAACATAGATATATTTTATCATCACGACAGTATTTTACAAGAAAAATGATAAATAATGTCAGTAGGCGGCAAAATAAGAGGCTATTTTGAGAATAATGATCTAAAATAATCAATAAAGTATTGCTATTCTATTGAGCCCACGTGGCAAACAAATAAAAATAGAGTCCATATATATCAATGGAAGTTTATTTATAAATTGGGGCATTAGGAATACATATTTGTATGATTCCTGTGGGTGTCTTCAAGATTATTATGATCTTCTCTGAAATATAGAAAGTAACTGGAATTGTCTCAATTACATTCTTCTCCAGTGCACAGTAAGAAATATATATGTATTTATATATATGTGTGTGTAATAATAAATATGACTTCAAAAACCAAAAAATTTTCTTAGAAATACTAATTTGTTATTACAACATTTAAGTTCAGCTTAACAATAAATATAAATTTTTAAGCATAATGATGAATTTATTTTACAATACAAAATGTATCATAATATTGACATTAAAACATCGTACACAAATCAGTTTATATAAATAAATGTTTACATTTTTCCCAATACTAAGAGTACCACAAAGAAAAGAAAAAAATTATTGTGACAAATTTATAACTTTTTAAATATCTATTACTAATTCAAGTTATAATCGTGCATATTTTAAACCTTATTAAATATATCGGTTAGCATACTTGTATCGATATCCAAAAGGAACAGTTATTACTGTCTAAATATTGAACAATTACTTGTAGATTTTAGTATAAATTATATTTAATTTTAACCTTATTTGTAATATAATAGATAATTTTAAAACAAGAATTTATGGGGTAAACATAATTGAGAGAGAAAAGCAATTGCTTCCTCCAGTAAATCATACAAACATGAATGTGATAGATTTCTATACTAACAATCTGTTTCTACAACAAAAAACAACTTATAAAAATTAATTTCATGTGCAAAAATATTTAACACTTGTAATATATTTGCCCATTTGCTTTCAATTTTCGCTTTTAAAAATCAAATTTATAATTAATTTCAAAATTTAAAAAAAATTGTGATGATTAAATTTATTAAATATAAACTTCAAAACGTCGTGCTTACTTTTTAAAAAAAAAAAAATTTGAAGTAATTTCAAGCAAATGAATCAGTTCTATTAAACAATGTTTATTGGCTATCATGCTGCTTAAAGTGAATTTCATAATAATATTTTTAACTATTATTTGAACTGTTAGGGAAATAATCTACATAAGATAAATTTAGTTGCTCATAATTTTGTCCCAGAATTTTGCATTATTCTTGTGCTTTTAAGTCAAGAAAATTAAAATCAAGAAGAGTGGAAAAGTGGTGTAAATGCTTAAGACAAGTAAATGCTAATATCTTTTAATATTTCTTTGATCATTCCTATATACATATAGATTAAACCAATATTCTCTAATCCACCAAGAACTCGTATATAATGCTTAATGAGTGTCAAGAGTTTGTCGTTAAGAAGATTCTTAAGAATTATAAATGATTAGATATTTTATTGTGCAATCTATAGAGACACAACGAGATATCATTATTTAACAGAAAATATTGAATGAATATTACGATGAACTTTTGATTACTAACTCAGTGAAATTATTTGAAATTCAAATACTTTAGAAACGTTTTACTACCTTCATACTATTCGGAACATCCAGAGAATGCAAAGTGACTGAATATAATGCATAAATCTTATTTAACTTTAAGCATGTACTTAATACTTGCTTACACAAGCGGATCTTAATGCAATACCATGATTAATTGACAAAGAAAGGAACAACAGAGCCACTTCGTTTAAATTAACTGTCACTTCCAGCTATGGCCCTTGTGGACAACCTTCCCCAAATGTGAGGATAATTATATGTACCAACTGCTTTTGCTCGAATTATTAAGATTTTAATTTTCTGGAATGTAATTAGCTATTATTCTACTCATCTATTTAAAGTTATAAACGCGGATATAATGAAAATACTTTAAGCAATAGCAATATATAGAATCTTTCTCTGCTTGCTGTGGTATTTATGAGGCAAATGTATAAGCAACATTATTAAGAATACCATTTATTTGTTCTGATAATAATATTATCTTATCCTACTTAAAATAAATTAAGATGAGCAAGTGTTATTTTAAAATACATACCTTAGAAGGACATCGTGTAAGTTGTATATTTCAAACAGAATAAAAATACGTTATATAAAAGAGTATTAAAACTTAATTATAACGAATTTAAGTACATACAGAGATGTTCAAATCAACAGCATATTCAAGGAACGCAAAATAAAAATATAAAATTTAGAAACATTAAATATCTATTTTTAATATGAATAAACACACAAATGTGACTTAGTCTCTTTCTGTATTTACTTTGAAAGCTATACAAAATGAACATAATATTTTTCACCTATGCCGTTAGAAGATTTAAGTTTTATTACACAAATTAAACAAACTGAGCAAACTTTTAGAGTTAAATCCATTTATGACTACCTTTTAGAATAGTTTGAGATAAAAAAAATCTAATTTTAACTTCGATGTTCATAATCGTAAAAATGAAACAAGATTACATGAAATTTTCGGTGTAACTATGAAACATATATTAGTATCTAATGATTAATAAAAAATATATTGCTATAGTATTTATTTCTTAAAAGAAAAATCTAAGCTTTCAGGCTCCTTAATATTAATTTACAATTTTATCTAGTTTTATCTTTTTAAATCTAGTTTTACTGTCGAAAAAGTACTAAAAATATATTTATCTTTAAAATAACAAGAAACATTTATGCATTAATGAAAACAATATTACAACTGCAACTGCAGTCCTTAGTCAAAAAATATTTAAATCATTTTAAAATTGTTGAAAAATATATCTGGAGAGTGAATTTACTTCTGAATGAAATTTGAATGTTTTAAATTTTGACTTTCAGATTAACAGTTCGTAGCTTCACTTCTTATCTCGAGTGTAAATACTTGAAATGTTTTGTAGTTCACCTTAAGCTGTGCATCCTATGAGTTAATCATCATATTGAACAATGGAATATAAAGAGTCAAACCAGTCAATCGAATACACTTGAGTAACACTAATCAGTAATGATTTTCAAGTTCTTAATTCAAGAATGCTGTAGTAATCATTTGCACAATAATATAAAATATTTCTTTAATCTTGAGTATATAATTGGTGTATGTTTGTATTTTCTTTTTTTATTCTTCCTATAAACTTGTATTATAATATTTCGAGTAATCATTTTAAGTGCTCTGCCCCATTTTACATTTGTTATTTCTTCATTGGGATTCTTCGCCCATGCAGACTGTTTCCAAATGATTACTTTTCTCATATGCCAAATATTAAAGAAACAAAATGTCAACTAATTTTACGATACATTTAAATTAAGTACACTTTTTTCCCAATTTCTGTTTGATAAGTAAAAGATAGTTGCCTTTAAAACAAATTGGACGTTTTTCAGATTTTTTGTACTTTTATGTTTTTTTTCTATATATTATCATAAAGAAAATTCTTCTTAACTATTTTAGCTGGCACAAAAATGTTTTTTACTTCTGATATTATTTATGATTTAATAAAAAATCTTTCTTAATAAAATATTTTTTAAAATTAAAAAAACTATATATTGCACACAGTGCTTAATGCATAATCTTTAATTAAAGAGTAAAAATAAAATAATGTATTTTAAATTTATCATTTTTGAATTAGGAAGGACTATTTCATCATAAAAAAGCATAGAAATATAACATATTAAGTTATTAATCAGAAATTTTTAATTTGTTAAATTGAAACGATCAATCTACAGTGCTATAAAATTATAATATTACTTGCAATAATAAGTTTGTATACTATTGTATATAAATTTTTATAAATGCATTCATTAAATATATTCTGTTTTAACTTTACTATTTTTAACATATATTTTATTATGAAATAAACATAAAGTTTCTGAATATATTAAATAACTTTATTGCTTTAAAAAGTACTGTAAACTCATAGCATATAAATATTAGCAGAAAATATTCTTTATATTACGTATGTATGAGCAGGAATATTATTGTTACGTTACATAAAGCATTAAAAATACAACTGCTAAAATTGCTGAAGAGGCACTTTGTATTCACATTTTTCACGTGAGTTTATTATCATAAACTACAGACGCTGAAACAGGAAATGTTCGTTTTCCTTTTAAGTTGTTAACACGCAAGAATCAGCGTTTTTGCTATGCATCATGAAAACAATCACTTGCATATTCGTAATACGTGAAGGACGCCGAACAGAGAAATGTTATTCTAAGTTTGAAGTAAAAATATGACATTGAATGGAAAATAATTGCAATAAATTGCATATTCATATAAAAAACATATAACTATGGAAATGTATCCATGGTGAAATATCGTTGATGCTACATGGTGAAATATGTTTGATAATTGGAAATGATTTCTGCATTAATTAGTTTATACTTTACTATTATTAGGAAAATTCATAGGGCCGTGGTAGCCTAGTGGTTAGGGTATCGGCCTTCCATCCGGAAGGACGGGGTTCGATTCCCAATGCCATGGGTGCAATGGTCTGGAGATAATTCTCTGGAGAAAATTTCCTCCCCCTTCAGATCAATGTCAAAATTGAGTTAGTGGATTCTCTGATGGTGCCATCTATCGGAGAATTTAAAAAAGAGCAAAGATGTGATATCACCTTCATGGTGCTCTGATTAAAACGAAAGCCGCTACCTATTGACTTAAATTCGCATTGCCAATGCATAGCGAGCTTGGCTTGTCCAAGTATCATAAGTAACAACAACACAACAGGAAAATTCATAAAATTCTATATCACTCGCCTTAGAACTGGTTTTTATCGAGATATGAAAATCCAGAAGGATGGCAACAGAACCTACCACGTTTCTGCATTAATTGCAATAATATTCCACTAACACTAAGACACATTTTTGATTGTCCTGCCATTTTAAGATATTTGGCTCAGAATGGGGAATTCTCCTTGCTTGATTTAGAACAGAGGTTATACTCCGAAAACATCAAGAAGATAGCCAACTGTGTTCCCTACACTCATGGTCATATTTAGTTCTCCCCAGGTTCACGACACCAACCATAAAACTCTGTGATCAATTTTTTATACAAAATGATTTTCTATGAAACGGAAAAAATGGTAGAGTGAGAAAATGCAAAAATATTTTTATCTAGTTTCATTTTTAGAGAAAAAGATAAATATGGGAATATAAGATATTAATATAATGTTTTCGGGAACTTTATTTTCCAACCATTTATTAATTTACACATTTCCATATCCCATACACCATACACATCTGGAGTACATTACTACATACTAAAAATGGAATATTAAAATAAAATGGGTTAGGTGTACTGTTATTATATGTGAAATGTTAAAATGTGGTGAATGTAAAGTAAGGTGTAATGCAAATATGGTAAAGATGTGATATATTAATAATACGTCTCATCACCTAAATTTATTTAGATAAGTGGAAACAGATATAAGCTGCTCAAATTATTTCGAAACTTTCAAATGTAAGTATAAATTATTTTCTTAGAATTTGAACTCTTTTTTGACCAGATTCAATTGAAAAATTTTTTTAGTATTTTATGAGCAACTTAAAGTTGAAATGAATTTTTCTCTTTAATCTAAATGCAGGAAGAATTAACATGCATCAAAATAAGCTTTCTGCATTAAAAATGTGTTATAATAAGCAATGACAACAAATGGAATGCAATGACATAAATAAAATTTAGAAATAAGCTTCTTTACATTTAAAAATTCAACGAAATATAGCTCAGTATAGAATTTCGATACGTATAAAAAAGCAGTGCTTTTATTAAAATCGATATTTTGTTACGGATGGATTCAAACATCTTTCAATAAAAGCTGCGTCTTGACTTCAAACATATCAAAAATGCAATTTAAGAAACAATTTTCATTTTTTGAATGCCAAAGCATTCCTTCGAACAAAATGTCACGAAGCTTCATGATTCAAGACAATAGATTTCATGATTGCTTCCTGTGCGATGAATACTTATAACAAATATTTTCTAACTCTACGTGCAATCTTACATTTTACGCAAAAACAGCTCCTATTCTTCTACTTCACAAATGTAGACTTATATTCTACTTCTCAAAATTAGTAAGCATATAATAAATATTATTATTTGTCACATAAATTATTTATTATTTGCTAACCGCGATTTAAAGGTTATGAAATATTTAAAAATGAATACTAATTAAAAAATTAATTATAAGCAGCTGTTTATAAAAGCAGCTATTAGTATCTTATGCTAATGTTATAAACACAAAAAATTGATTTGAGTTAAATGAATCAAAATATTTCTCGTAATCCTGTAAATAATTTAAAATCTTATTTTATTAAAATAATTTAGTGGAATGTTTCATAAAATAATTTGAGAAAAATCTGCTTAAATTTAAAAGGGGCATAAAAGCATAAATTTTTGTTATTTAAAAACTTGTTTTATAGAATGATAAAAAAGATTCTTTAATAGCATTTGTTTTTACTAAGATTATGATAAATAAATAATTCGTTGTCTATTTTAATAAATTCATACACATATATGAGCGTATATATGAATTTTATGTTAAACTATTTATGCGTACTTTAATAACATTTTGATGATTAAGCATAAAAATTACAGATTCAGAAAAAATACCACGTTCCGTTAGTGAAAATGTTGATTATTTTAAGTAATGGTTAATACAATCTTAATTTCATAACTGTTACAGTTTAAATATAAGAGAATTATATACAAACATCATTAGAAATTTCATTAATGTAATATAATTAATATAATTAATGCAATTGAAAAAATATAAACATGAAAAATAGGCCACTAAAAATATCTTATAGATCATCTGAGAGATAGATAAAGCAAAAAATATAAAACTAATTAAATAAATTAATAGTATTCAAACATATTTTTCTAATTACACAATGATTTAAATATTGAATATATATTTCAATATTTGCGTGTATATATTATACACAGACAGTATTGCAATTTTATTTACAATAAGAATGGAAAATATCTAAAACGTCTTTTCATTCTTTCTTTATACATCGAATATACATATCGAATTCATAACAATAAAGCGAAATTCTTAGATATTCAGTCTGTATAGTACATTCTTAAAACATCCGTTTGGTATTAGTTGAGATATCTTGACTGCATAGCCTTTTTTCTACCTTTCAACGGGCCTTCTGGGAACAGCAAAAAGGTCCACTCCTTTTTTTCCCGTGAGATCTCCCCTGGCAATTTCCATAAAAGCCAGGTAATTTGTAACGTCTCCATGACAACTGATACTTCCGGGGATTACTTTTTGTTTCGCTTCGGAAGAAAAAAATGAGTGTCCCCTTGTTGCTCCCGATGGCGTAATATCATTTGGCATATGAAGTTCCATCCAATCGTCGAGATTTATAGCTATTTGCTGTGATCTCTAAGTAGCTAGTTTAAGCCAACGATGTTTCCATTTATTGCTTTCATATATATATAAATGACTGTAATTCTTACATTATAATGTTTGCTCTGGGATCGTATACTTTTTTAATTCGAATGAAATGAATCTGTTCAGTATATTTAGCTGGATTTATACATCTGTTCTATTTCGTATTACTCTATTAAGGCAAAGAGTGAAAAGGAAGCCTATAAGATTCAGTAAAATTTTAAAACAGAGAATTGATTATATTTATACAGAATAAAATGCAGTCGTTTTTATTTGTAATGCTCTAAAATGGATATATTATTTTAGATTTTGCAATAAAATTATATTCCTATTGAATATATAAAGCGTAAATGTAGTAGTTGTATAATCTATTATCCATTTTTTTATATCTTTTGAATTTGATAAGCCAACCATCAAATTGCAGAATACGCAATAATTTTCAGAATTTTTATGATGTGAAATTCGTTTGGCTATATGAAAGTTTTACTATAACGCTTCAATGTCACTTTTATTAAAATATCACCAAAATTTAATAAATTCTATTTTATATTCATTATTTTTGTTTAATATTTTAATAGCAAAATACAAGATTTTCATAAGTAATACGACAATTGAGAAAAATTATTTTTTATAAGAAGTTGTCATAAAATACACATAATATAACTTCAAGAGCTTAATGTCAAATTAGAACACAAGCCTTCTAAATGGCACCACATGAATACACAATATTTCTTTCGTGTATTCACATGACTTAGCGTCATAAAAACAAACACTGCAAAAATGGTAAGAAATCAGAATAACACGGAAATAATTACTCATTAGAATTTATATTTTTTGATTCTGTCTTTTCCTTTGCTCTATTTTAATTGTGTTAACATTTTAATATAATTTAAAATTTGCATACTTGTAATTATTTTACATATAGTAATAGAGTATATTTTTGTGAGAATGAGATCATCTATTATTCATTTTTCAAAAAAAGTCATTTAGCATAAAATGTTTTAATTAAATACATTTTACCATCTTATTAAGCATTTTGCATAAAATTGCTTAATAAAATGGTAAAATATATTTTAGTAATAGTATATACTAAATATATATATATATACCTATATATATATATATATATATATATATATATATATATACTTCATATTAAACATTTCAAAAGTATAAACTTTTAAGCTTTTTGTTCGAATTTTTATTTTAAGCTTTATAAATATTTAAATGATGTAAACTTGCAAGCATCAATAATTTAATTAATGAAAATCCCAAAAAATACAAAGTGAAAAATATTATATATTAAATATTAATATTAAGAAAAATTAACTAATACATACATATATATACATACATTATATATATATATATATATATATATATATATATATATATATATATATATATATATATATATATATATATTAACCGAACTAAACTCACGTTTTTCATTTCTGTAGTGTTAAAGGTAACTACGCTAGATGTCATTTCAGATATTTTTAAATGAGGTTTTAAAACTAAAAGGTAATTGGGTGTTTTCTAAGCATCGTCGAATCAATGGCAATAGGAGCTAAGAACTTAACGATTAAAAAGCAGAATGTAAGCAATAATGCATACTTTTTTTAAGAGATTATTAAACTGAATTTTAAATATGCAATTTTACTTTATGTATAGTTTGAAAATATATTTTTATAAATATAATTTTGGAATCAACTTCCCAAATTTACACTTATCGTTCTTACAAATTAAAATCTTTAAATATTTTATGTAAACCCTTTCTTACAATGACCCATTGGAATACTTCAATTTAGATTTCCTCTTTATATTTCTCAAATTCATTTATTTTAAAGAAGATAATAATGTATATCTTGAAACTTTTCACCCATCGTTTGAAGTAAATCAATTTTTTATTTGACAATGATTATTTAAGCATCTTTATGTGAATCATAAAACCAATTTTTCTTTAAAATTTCGAAAATAAAATAGATATTTTCATTGAAGAAATAAAAGCTTTGCAAGGAAAATATTTGTTCCTAAAGATATTGAAAGTAATCAGATTTAAATATTTGCATTGTAGTTAGGCAATTTCCTTTTATTGCATCTATTCCTCAAGTAATAAACCCTGTCACAAAAGTTATTTAAGAAATTCTTATTTTAAATTTTTATTAATTTTTTCTCTGTTACATTTTTATACTATTCAATGGATTTTCAATATTCTTCATCAATAGTAAACCAGTTTCCAAGAATGGACATTTGGTTTAACAAAGTCATAACATCTAAATTTTAATTTTTCTAATTTCACTGATTATGGAGATTCATATATTTGCTAGAACATCACATACGCAATAAAACTTCCAGATGTTATAAAATTTTAAAATTAACTATGCATACGCCTTACTTTCTCTAAAATGTTTATTAATGTAATAATTTTTCCTTCAAAATTTAAGTAAGACATTTGTCAAACATTTCTAGCGTTATGCAGAATAATTATTAACTTTAAGTATTATGGGGTTATTAAATTTAACAGACATTAATAGTTTACACGCACGATTTTAAGCAGCTTTTATAGTTGAGTAATTAAGGAGAGGAAATACATTCAGAAGTTACTATTTATCTTAAGACGGACTGGAGCAGTTTGTTTAGTAATTCAGGGAAACTATTCTAAAATACCACTCGGTATTTCGTGGTTTCATAGAAGAGAAAATTATATTAGATAGAATCTGTTTTCATATATTATCTCATTAATAATTTCAAAATATCAGGAAAACGTAATTATTAAAGCAAAGTTGCGTAGGACGACATTTGAATGTTCAACATTTCGTACAAAGATTAGGCACTGGCAAAGAATTAAAATTGTTATATGTTTTTAAAATTTTTCAAAAGAGTATTTATTTAAATCGAAGCAAATGTTTTAGCATAAAATAGAAATATAAAATTTTTTGTGATTCTAAATTAGAAAATGCTATGATTGATGTAATATAATGTATTTAAGTTAAATTAAAAATCTGAAACACACAAATATCATACATAAATTTAATTAACTAGCACATCTCTCTTATAATATTATTCAAATTTCAGTGTAATATAATATAATATAGTTCATATTAATTAAAAAGAATACAAAATAGTTCTTTAATTTATTAATAGTTGTTTATAATGTATAACTCAATTATTTAAATTTTAAAATAAATTAATTAAAGTTAACATCATTTTAATTTGTCATTAAATTATTTATTGAACTTTAAAAATAGACAAAATATTTGTGCAGAAAATAAAATGTAGCAGCTTGATGAAAATTTGAAAAAAAAAAAAAACCTTCATAAAAGAGAAATAAATTAAAATTTAATTTGATTTCGTTAAAGAAAGCAATTAATAAGAAGAAATAAAAATAAAATGGAAAATAGTATGTTTAAAAATTACTTATATTACTCGTGTAGTTTAAAAAAGTTGAGTTTTAGTATGTTCTTTTTAATAAATGAACTTTGAAAAATAATATCCGTATAGCGTGATAAAATTATTTTTCTTCCATTTCCTATTTACAGATAATTAATGGTAAAATGGATCGTTGCTATATTATTTTTCAGAAATAACAAGCTGTTTAATTTGTTTTTCAAGATGGAACACGAAACATTTCATACAGAGCTCACAAAAATTGGTAAAAAACATATTTTGTCATTGTCTGTTTGCGATACAAAATAATAAAAAATAAAAAAATACTTTTTATTATTTTGTATCGCACACACACACACACAACATGCACTTAAAAAACAATCTGATAAAATGAAAATAGCAATGAAAAGTATTTGAACGGATTTAATATAAATTATCTAAGGAAAAAAAATCTTAAAAGAAATATATTGATTAAAAGAACCTAAATAGATTTTGAATATTATACATGAAACCTAAGCTGACATCACGTATTCTTAGTCTGTTATTAATTATTGTATTATTTATCATTATAGGATTATGTTTAATACAAAATAATACAATGAAATTCAAATGTACTTATTGTGACATTAATAAAATTATCTCATTTTCTTTTTATTTTAAGACTAAAGCTAGAAAATAAGACACTTTGATCTATTGTTAAATTTTCTAAATTTTGAATTATTTTTTCTTAGAATTACATCATACAATTTCCTTATAAGCTCAACAACAGTTCTTCAAATTCTTATTCACTAAGTTTCAGTATTTTTATTATCATGAGATTAATATAGATTAAAATCAAGGGAATTTTAATTTCCTTTATTTTAATCTATATTAATTATAAATAATATATATATCAAAATATAAAAATCAAGGAATAATTCAAATAAAAATTTTCTCAGTCATATGTTTTTATAGTTTAATTAAATAAGCTTATATTGATTTCAGTCAGTCAGCTTATTGACTATAGTAGAAATTAATTAAGTTAATTGTCTCAAATTTAATTTGTAATTCATACATCTTCCTACATAACTGAAATATTTGTAGATAACAACGTTAAATATATTTATTATATATATATATATATATATATATACATTCATATATATATATATATATATATATATATATATACATTCATATATATATATATATATATATATATATATATATATATATATATATACATTCATATATATATATATATATATACATACATATATATATACATACATACATACATATATATACACATACATACATACATATATATACACATACATACATACATATATATACACATACATACATACATATACACATACATACATACATACATATACACATACATACATACATACATATACACATACATACATACATACATACATATTATATATATATATATATATATATATATATATATATATAAAGATTTTTTATATTAATTAATTCACGACAACAGTAAAGATAAATTTAACAAAGCAAACAGATGTTAATTATAAATGTAAAAGGATGAGATTTTAAAAATTAATAATAAAATTTCTTACCTCATCCGAACATGCAAAACATCTTTCAGTGTTGGCTCCCTTGGCGACAAAGTAAATCGAGGGGGCCACTCCATGTAACTTCTCCAATTCGGTCCGAAAACAGTATATGGAAATAAATCCCAAAACATATCTTTGGCCACTTCTGTGGTAGAGGACATTGTAGTCATATTATAGGGTTTGGCAGTTGGTGGGGCCAACAGATTGACATGATTAACATTGTTCAGTTCGCTGGAGACTTTGGATGTTTCTTCGCGATTGAGAAACTTTCTGTGAAGAATAAAGTGCGATTTACCATGAACTTCATTACTGTCCACTGGTAAAGACATATAACGCAGCTGACTGTCAAACAGAAATATAACAAATAGTCCTACAAACAAGCAAGCGACTATCGCTAATAATCTGTGCCTTAATTTCATCATTGAATGTAAAGGAATACTGTTTAGCTATCGGTAAAAAATTTCCATCACTAATATTTAATTCAAACTTAAAATAGTCCTCAATCTCAAATTTGATCACTAATAAATGAATGCAATTTGAAAATAAAAAAATAAATGCCAAATTTTACGTCCGGAAATGTATTCGAAATTATAACACTTGCGCCATTATCGGCTACGTCCGTGATATAGCCTACCTGCTTCTGCGGTCATGGTTAAAGAGACTTAGCATCCTGATCTTCAACACTATATACGAGTAACACGTGGTTTCCCACTGAAGAACTGTGATGCGTCCGCTAGTTTGCGCAGGCTCGTCGCCATGGTAACTAAGAAAATGATGGAATTACTCCTCAGCTCGCATGAATGGTTTCGTGTAAAGCTTTCATTTTCTATTGCTTTCAAAATTCTTGAATATTCTTATTCCGTTTTTCCTTTTGTTTCAGTTTAAAAATGTTAATTAGCTTCCTAAAAGGGAGAAGTTACTAAAATAAAGTCAGATGAAAATGGGATTCCTATTCAGTTTTCGGAAATCGGAAATGGAGATTCGTAACAAAATAAATTTTTCCAGAATTCAATGTAGCATTCCATCTTCAACGATGAAAACTATTTTTTTTCCAGATTAATGAACTGGAGAAAATGGAAATATCCTGAAATTGCAGAATAATTATTATTTTGAGAGGTGAAAATAATTCTTTTGAAATAAATAATGTTAAAATATGTTCAATTTCTCTAAAATTCCATTTAGATAATACTTTGTCTTTTAAGTTTCAAAAAAAATTTTAACGTTGGGAGACTTCGTTAATAGGAGTCGACTGTTCGTTAATAGGAGTTCTTGACATAAATCTGTAAAAAAAGAAAAAATAATTTTTTATATACTTAAATTCAGTAATAAGTTTATATCAATATCATACATATTATAGAACATAATAATAATTAACATCAATATTTTAATATCAAATATTAACTTTAATTAACTTTAATAAGTGCATTAATGTTTATTTAAAACAATATATATGATCTATATATCAAAAAACTAATATATATATATATATATATATATATATATATATATATATATATATATATATATATATATATATATAATCAGTTTGATAAATAATATTAGCAGAAAACGATGTATGTATAATTTGCTTCGTTTTGTTTATAGTCTTATAAATTATCTCTAAATGATTTTAACTGGGAATTTCTTTCTTCATAAAAACTTTTTCAAATTAATCATACTAAAAAATTTCTGTTCATTTTTACACCGCAAACACATAGGGATGTTATGTATTAAAAAACATGACAAGCATTATATTACAAGTTACGAAACATTGAATTTTGTAAACAATTTAAATTAGTTGATCAATTTTTTTGATATGAGTTTGTAAAAATCTGAAATTATTTGAATGTAACAAACAAATTTTTATATTTTGGTTCATTTTTAGTGACATTGAATATAAATCATGCATTGAGACACAAAATACCAAGCTTATTAAAAATTTTATTACTGTAAAATTATTTCAAATACCTGAAGAAATTTTGCATTTTCACTCTAAGCAGAGTATTTATCAGAATATTTTTAGTGAGATTTCTAAATTTTTTATTTTTATTTTTTAGAAATGTTACTAAAACAAGAAATGTGCACATTCTATATTACGTAACAAATGCATATATTTTTAGAATTCTTAATTACTAATTTAAATAACAAAATTATATGACAGAATGTCATATTCTCTTGCATTTCATGAAACTCTGTATAGGAATATGGTGGTCTGGGATTTCTGCTCGTTTTATTTCAAAATCAGACATTACCTTTATATTCAGTTTAAATGTTCATAATTCCGATTTCGACTTCGTGTTAGTATTTCGTATATATTGGTATAGATTTTATTTTAAATGCTAATATTTGTTTGAATTAGTATTCGTATGTTTAAAGTGGTCTATCAACCCTCTCTGCAGAATGACCAACTAAATGACAGTATTTGGAAGAATGATCAACTAATCTCTTAATGTACAATTCATACTTTGGAGCTGAGAAAGCTCGACAGACAGAAGTTGGCTGGTAGGGTTTTATGGCGCAAGGTTTAAAAATCGACAAGGTGCGCCATCGATTGATAGTGGAACTCATATTGTTTGATCTTCCTCTGCGGGATCAGTTATATACTTGTAGATGAGAGAGTCTATGGAATGTTGTCAAGAACTGTTGTTGTTGTGGCTTATCCTCCAAATGACTGACGAAGTCAGACAAGGACTATCAGACCGTTGACCCTAAGGCAAGAACTAATATGCCTTTGTTGGCGTGACACGAAGAGGAACATATCATCTTATATGTTGATTCTGTCAATTGATAATATTTCAGAATCACGAGATATTTGATAATGCTTAAGTACAATTTGTGTATTAATATCATCGAGGATCCCTTACTCTGTTAAAATTGTGTTGAAGCGTTCACAGTGGTTTAGTGGTAACACAGTTCTTTTCAGAGTGAAAAAAGATTCGGGATCTATTCTAACATTGTTGAACAATAAGAAATGAATATTGTGCTTCTGTTTTCAACACGTACGTTTGTTTGAGTGGGTGGATCTAAGTTCTTCGAATTTGCCCCTATACGACGCTTGAATACAGCCCATTATCTAACAAAAGTTCTCCCAGAAGACATTGACACGGTGAGTATCAAAGTGTCTTTGGGCTATCAGGTTATCTACTACATGGTGACAAAATCTTTGTTAAAAGATCATTATTATGTCTGTATCTGATGTATGAAATAAAAGGAAATTTCCGATGCATGATAAAAGGAAACGGATTTGGTTTAAAATGCCATTTTCTCTTGTGAAGAGTTATAAAATATTAATACATTTCAAGAATGTAATGATGCTATTAGTTAGAAAAAGTCAGTACATCTATTTTACTCTCATAAATTTAAGTTTTTGAGACGCTATTAGTAAATTTATTCTGATACAACATATGTAATGCCCGAAAAAAATAAATGACACTGTTAATTTTCATTTTTTAATGTAAGGCTATTTGTAAACTATTCTATTATATTTATTCAATCTGAAAACAAATATATAAATTTTGTAAAATTGTATTTTTTATATTTACACACAGAAAAATTGCATGATGCATATCAAAATTCACAGACACGTTTTTTAAGAACATAAAGTTAGTAATATTTTTTAATCGTAAAAACTAAAGTTATAACATTTAGTAAATGTAGAATCAATGAAGTATTGTTATTTGTTTTGTACTTTTCTATTTTAAGTCATCAGTATATTCAGCTTTGATCAAAAATATTTGAAAAGTAATATTAAAAACAATAAAATGTAGTAAAATAATAGAATCAAATTTTATAGCTATTGGAATAAAATTTAATTTATTAATCAACTAGGAATAAAATTTTATTTATTAATCAATGCAGATTATGCACGAGAATCTTCTAAGTTAAATTTTAAAAGTATATTATCAATTGATATATTTAGTAAATATTGACAAATTATTAATTTATTAAAATTGTACGCAATGCAGATTTTAATTTGGTATATAAAAATAAATAACAATGATGTATTCTTTCTATATTATGACCCACATTTTTTATAAAAAAAATCTTTCCTTTATGATGCTTAAAACAACTATAGTATATGAAAAGGGGAAAAATAAATTTATTAATTTACTTTATGAGAATCATATTAAACTTGTATTTTAAAAAAATGATAATTCGGTTACTCATTACAACGCAACATAATCTTTACAAGCTCTGATGTTAATTTCATCAATCAATCATGGTATGATATCAAGCAATTAGTTATGTTTGTCAAATTCAAAAATATGCAACTATAAAAGATACATTATAAATTACTCATAAGGTGCATAATATCGAGCAATGATTGCATAATGGCAACAAAATACATTCATCTAACTATTTCTTCAGTGTCAAAAACCTATTTCGCAGTTTTCTAGCCTCAAACAAAAGCTAAATAATTAATAATAACACAATCCACTGATATTTTTTATAAATATTACATTAAGAACTAGCGTTATAAATTTCAATATTTAATTCTTATTAATGAAACTCTTTTGATAAATAAAACAGGCAATCATTTTTAGTATTTGCTGTCAAAAATTCCGCAAATTACAGAAATTGAAACACTATTTTATTATCTTTCACTTAAATGAGGACAAAATTCAGTTTGATAATTTCAGTGATTCCAACATAATTTTGACTAATTTATTATTCCCCGACCAATTTTACATGAATGAATAAATTTGACTAGGAGTAAGAGTTTAATAAAGTTTAGTAAATATATTATCACTAAAGATCTGATATTCAAACCTAAAAGTGTTAAATTGAAGACTATAGAGTTGAAAATTCAGCTGTAAACTCAAGCCAAAATAATCCAAGGCCTAGTGAAACATAAATATGAATTAACAAATTAATAATAATTTTATTGAATATTTTCTTATAAATATTATATATATTTAAATTTAGTACAGTAAATTCCTACATTTCTTCATATATAATGTTTTGCTTTTAGAATTATTCAATGAAGTCGAATTAATTTTCTGTAGAAAAATTTTCAAATTGCAGAAAAATATTAACTTTTCCAGTCACTCTTTTAATAGTCTTTATTTTACACGTATACATTTATCAGTCTTAAAATAGACCAGTCTTTCCCAACGTAGAGAATAAAATGAAAAGAATGAAAAAGTATAAAAATTAATGGGAATCTTATATCGAAGATACATTAAATGAAACCATAAAAAATAATTACATCCTAGTTGTTTTTTATTGCTGGCATCGGCTTTTACAGAAGTTTATTTGGAGATTTAAGTTTCTACGCCATCTGGTGTTATTTTTTGAATAGCATTTGTACACACGGCATCAGTCATAAGCAAATAAAAAAAGATTTTACCGAAGATTCTTTTTAACTTCTTACATCACGATTGATTAAGAAAAAAACGCTATTACGAAAAAATGTATAATATTATATACTTTTTACACCCACAATAAAATATTTTGTAAAAAATAAAATTATATAAATCTATATGAAGGAACTTCAGTCTTTAGAATTATTTAATGGTTTAAATTTTTATTTGCCTGCGGTGGTATAGGAACAAATAGCTATCCTAGAAAAAAAAATTAATAG
This sequence comes from Latrodectus hesperus, assembly GCA_037975125.1. Taxonomy (NCBI): domain Eukaryota; kingdom Metazoa; phylum Arthropoda; class Arachnida; order Araneae; family Theridiidae; genus Latrodectus; species Latrodectus hesperus. Next base: position 4,743,099 of record CM075855.1, read on the forward strand.
ATTATATCATTCATCTATTACAGTTACAGTTATTAATTATTTAATGGAATCAGTGAAATTCGTAGCAAATATCATGTAATTAAGATTTGTAATCGACGATACACGTAATTTTGTACACAAATAAAATTTAAAATGAAATATAGTACGACTTTCTAAGTGGGTATAAGATGATAAAAAAATTCTTTCAAATTTGGAGCTTTTATATATAATTTTAAGAATTCCGAGAATCATGTGTTCAGCAATTTCACTTTGTAATGGCTCTCTCTATCACTATAATATCATATTTTTCATTAATGTAATGTATGGAAAATTACATTGTTTCCATTCATATTACGTAATGTTATAAGTATTTTGATATAATTACCTGTATAATATATATATATATATATATATATATATATATATACATATTATACAGGTAATTATCAAAATAATCTATAAAAAAAAACGCCCTATATTTATAAGGGACATTTTACGAAACTGGCTCAAAAACGCAGCAGTTTGGCTAGTAATACAACTTACGTTCAACTGAGAATCGAATAATAACTTTTGAACAATATTTAAATGGAATATTATACCATATTTTAAGGAGATATTGTAAAGGTTCCACAAGTTAAGTCGGTGGAGAATATCGATTCTGGATTGAGAAAAATACATCTTAACGGATGTGTTATATTGAGGTCGGGGAACAGCATAAGACAATTTTACCCTCAAGCCGTAATTTGACAAGTCCATTCACCTTAACCATTTAGATCCTGTAAAATTCTATATCTTAGACGAGCTAAAGTTTACATCATATTATTGAATTATGTGTAAACTTTATTTTCTACTACATTTTCACATACTTCTTTCTCCCCTGTGGTCTCTTTTTTTAAGGCTATGATTGAGCAACAAAATATACGATACGGCTGTCCAAAATACTGCTGAGTTATTACCACGTTTAGCAGTTGTTAGGAAACAATCTCGTTTGTTATGGAGCCATCTAAATGTGCACGCGTATTGTTGTAGACAAAAGTATGAAAGGATAATCAGTTGAACATTTAACTATCGTCCACTTTTCAATCGACCAAGTTTTGTGGTTGTGATACCACTGTAGACGACATTTGATATTTGTATCGGTGACAAATGGTTCGGGAACAGCTACACTGCCGTATAAAAATTTTTGTTTATAAATAAGCTTCCTTACTTTGCGAATTTAAAATCTGATTGAGCTCTGGAGTCACTTTTGATTATCTCTTCATTAGGCATTTTCTTTCATCGACTTGTCTTGATGCTCTGTTTGCACGATGTCTGTTTTGACAAAGTATCTCTAGATCTGTCACAGTTCTTCCAGCTGATATGGCCTTTTCAAATACCTGTGATTTTTGACATTCTATGATTTTGAAACATTTTTTATATACAAATAGAATTATATTAAAATCACTTCATTGTGTCATAATATATACTTCAAAGATATTGGTGGTTGATTATATTTTAATGTTTACGAAAATTAAATGTCATTATTATTAACAAATGTCACCATTGTTTTGATAACCCTTTGTACATACATCATACATTATACGTCCATTAATAGTACAACCATTTTGATGCAACCCATAAGTTATTCCTATAATATTTATATAATGTTTTAATGTTAACTTTAAAAAAAAAACACCCAAATAAAACTGCATTATAACAATATTCTTTTTTGGTTAATAATTTAAATTGTACTATAGTAAAATGAGTGCAGATTTGAAGATTAGGCATAGGTACTCAAAGTTTTATAAATGTGTTGTTTTTGCATGCCCCCGAGGTCAGCAGCGGTAGACCAGGTCCATGAGCGCGTACACCTTCAAAACGTCCAGCACCATAAGTGGATTCTCCATCAGATCTCTCCCGGAGAGAACAACGCATTGAAGAATATGTTCAGGAGAGGCCTGTTCATTTAAACACTTGGAGCAAATTTCGAATTTCCCGTACCCTCGACGAATTACAAGTTACTAAGATGGCCACTTCTGAAACGGGCAATAGCCGTTTGTTCTTGTCTATTAAGACCAATAGCCAGGGAAGCACCTGGACGCGCGCAACGGTACCAATGATGCTCTGGAGGGACAATCCAAGTAGTTTTATTCTCGTGTTTGATCTTTGAGTGAATCTCCTGAAATGTGAGAGGTGCCAAAGGCACGCCGTCCTCAGCCACACCAGCTTTGGCCAAATTGTCCGCAATCACATTTCCCCCGAGATTTTATAAATGTGGAGATCTTTGAATAAGAATAGGCCTTACATTTGAATGGTTGTGACATTACTGATATTATATCATACCGAAAAGTCACGATATAAATTATTATAAGATGTTATTACTCCCCCTTTTCACAATGCAATTTAATCTTCTGAAAATATGTCTCGATTAATAAATTAAAAAGTTTTAGCAAAACTTTAAAATAATATAGCAGAAAAAATCTAGAACATAAGAGAGGTACATAATTATTTTAAGCCATAAAATAGTTTTTTTTTTAATCAAACAGGAATCTTATCAAAAGAAGCATCAAAACGCATTTTATTCTCCATTATTTAGTTTATATATCAAGCAAACAACTTATTTTCTAATGAAATAGTGGAAATGCATTAAATTACTCTTTCTGCCTTTACAGTAAACCCCTTATTAATATTTCATAAAAAATTTAATATATTATCCAAAGAATATATGCTTACAGACTAAACACGTATCAAAATGAATTTTCTCTTCGTGTTGAAGAAATCCAATTTACTAATGAGATTCTCATTAAATTCTTACAAATACACAAGACAAAGAAATAATTTGAACATATAAATTTGCATTGGCTCTTGGTTTTCATTACATGGGAGCAAAGTTTTTGTTTTAAGCATATAAAAAAGCTAACTATATTAGAAATATTCGACCGTTTTCCTTCACATTAATTAAAGGCGTAAAATAAATTAATGATATTTTATTACTATATATTATTATATGAATAGTTTTATAGAATAATGTTTTGTTAAAATGCTGCAGAAGTACTCTGTTTTACAGCAAAAATAGACATCATTTTTATATATTTAATTATAATAAAACATAGAAAATACCAAACTATCTTTCTATTCCATGGGGTACAGAAAGGAAATAAAACATTTATTAGAATTTTTTGATAAGGCTGATTTAATTAGGGTGGTAAATTTTTTAATGAAGATTTCAAGGATTTTATTGTAATAATTGACCACAGTAACCAAAGAACTCCAAGTTCTGAATAGAAAATTTGCTTAATTTAAAACCAACCTGGGCTCCAAATGTTAATACAGTTAATTGCAATTAGCATTTAAGAATTTAACTGCTTAAAACAATGGATAAACTTCGAAAGGTAACAGATTCAATAAATGATCACTTTCTCCTTCCTTAACTCAGCAACATTTTTGTAGAAGTAATTGAGCAATAACTATTCGTTGCTTGATTCCTCTGCACTAAAGTCATTAAACAGTAATAATAACAACACGAAATTGTTGTTTGCATTTGTTTGTGTTTTGAAGGGGCTTAATTCACTTACTGATTGTATAAATTGGTTTTAAACACAATAAATTATTCTTTCCTAACTGGCAATTTTTCTTAAAATCTATATATGTTAAAAATGTAAGTATATCCTTTCACTTCTGAATTTAAAAATTGGAGATAATGTTATTTTAGGTTTCACATAAGAAAGATTCAAATTAGAAGTTGATAGAAACAAGTTAGATAAATTTACACATTTCATACGGTAAGAGCTGAGATATCAAAGCTTAAAGTAGTATTTAACCAAGAACCACATCATTGAAATTAAAGTAACAATGGCGACTTTTTCAACAATTACTTCTTTAGAATTCAGTTAGAATATAAGAATATAGTTCATCATAGTTTATAGTTTAGGTTAAAACATATTTAAAGAAAGCTTTATATTATTTCTCCTTACCATAAATTAGTCTTGACAAAAAAAACTATAACTTAAGTAGCTCAACTAATTTACTTGCATGGTGATTAACATTTATTGTCTGCACTAATTTACATACACATTAACAAGTGATTATCATTATTAACGTAACATGAATATTAATAGGGAGTTAAACGATGCCAGCATTTTTGGGAATTTAGCACATCTAAAAATTAGTTTTTACAAAGTTGTTTTTTCTCAAACGTCAAAAAACTGAAACAATGAATGACACATTCTGATCACAAACGCAAAAAATGAGTTGGATTGTCTATAATCCAGTTATGTTAATTGTTCCATTATTATTTCATGGCATCTAAACATCCTTTGTTGAATTTCATTAAATGTATCCTAATCTCCCCCAAACATCAAACAAACAAATTTCAATGGCACATATAAATAAAATACTTTCTAAAACTCGTTTTACATTCCACTCTCTGCAATATTTCTGATGAGATTAAGATATTTGATTCAATTCCCAAGAGTCATAGATATTAACTTGTCTTCTAGCTATCTATTTCCAGAACAGCTTCATTATGCATTGAAAATATTTGAAAATAAATTATATTTGTTGACCAGTTTAGGAAAAAGCTCACACACAGACATTTTCTTTATTGCCAGTGTGATAATTAATCTTTTCAATGCTTTTTTTCTGATACATTTAGATGTTTCTATGTTTATAGTTTCAGGATTCTATTCTAGGCCTACTGAATCATGAAAAATATAAGAAAATAATGCTTATATTTTAGATTTTTTGATTTAAATCGAGTCTCACTTATACATTAGTTATTACAACTTATAATATTTCATTTTTAAAATATTCCGTAACAACAAACATTAATAATTATTAGGTTATGTCATGCAAGTTTTTTTTAGAATTCAATACAATAAATTTAGCACAATGTATAGAAAAATTCAGGATTCCCATACTTATACAAATTATATAAGAATAAGGCATTTTAATAATAACAAGAGAATGCAATAATATATCAAGCGTTTTTCGCTGCTAAAATATAAAAGACAGTCGTACATATATTATTAGGAGAATATATAAAAATACGTTTGGTATTATAACGTTTGGTAAGCTATAACATTTTCCCAACATTTTGATTTTAATATTAATGAGAATAATATAAAATAGCGTCACATTTCTTTGATAAGAGTCACATACCTAAAGCTAATTTTGCAGTAATATTCAGATCTTTGACTTGGAATCACTCAAATATAAGAGAAAATATGAAAGGTATAATTACTGCCCTGCGTTTTAAACTGCATCGATTAAAATTTCGAGAATTTCTCAAGGCGGAATTTTTTAAAGAATAAAATTTCCGCTTGATGTTTTCCGGAAAGAAGAATAACAATAAAATAGTAGGTGAATCAGGAGTCCAACAGGAAAAAGGGGCTGGGCTGAAATAAAATTGATTTTATTGTAAAGTTAATTAAAAATATTTTTCCTTCCTTAATTTTGCAGTCAATGAACTTTCATGTATGTTTTGTTGTCTGGTATGTAAATGAAAGATGGCCTTGATGGGGTTTAAAACTGAGACAAAAGAAATAGAAATAAAAATTAATTTTGAAACATAATCTTAATACTGTTCTCAGAATTTCTTGGAAAAAGAAAATTATTAAAGCTTTTTAAGATCATTGACTTTGCTTTATATCTCCTTTTATATTATTATAATTGTATAGTTCCGACTTGTTTGTAGTTTATTCTACGTATATATTTTAATCATACAAAATTGTTAAAGTTATTACAAATTCCTTATACTATATTAATTAAATTTCTTTCCTTAAATTGTAAAGTCAATTAAAATTTTAATTATATTTATCTCTTTCGTTTTTTGAGTAAACAAATTGATATAAATTTTAAAATTATTTTAAGAATTTAAGAAAATATCTGTGAATTCAAATAAAAATGTATACATTCAAATACTATTTGAAATATTATTTATTCAGATACTAGCTTTTTCTGCAAAGAATTACTGAATTCCAATAAAAGTTTTTTAAGAAACATTAATTTTATTCAGATATTATTTAAATTATAAGTAAAAATTCAAAAAGGAATTTCCTATGAATAAAAATATATTTTCTTTTTTATAAATATTCTACATTTTATAAACGTGCTTTTAACAATTTGTTGTATAACAAGAGAATAATTTACGATCTATTTGATATTACTTTCAAATAAAAAATACTTAAAAGTAGAATAATTACATAAATGCAGATCAATTTATTTGTTTTTACTAACCAATTATTATTTTAATTCAATTAAAAATTCCTAAATTCAAAAACCAATTGAATTAAAATAAAACTGAAATTTTGATGAATATTTACATCAAATTAATTACAAAAACCAAGAAAGAGAGAGAGCGAAATGCTAGTGAATTTTTATGAGCAACATATAATAGTTTCTTTGGTAAGATTAGAAATACTTTCTAAGGTAGATAGCGGCTTAAATGTCCTTAATTCAGAATTAAATCAGAAATATATACCATAATATTTTACAAAATTAATCAAAACTCAGTATGTTACACTCTTAGAATACATATTATCTATATGCCAGTTATGGTATCTATGTCTCGTCATTCAATATATGAAACATTAGATACGCTTTACACCGTTCAGCACAGTTTTTCATATACTCTTCAAAATTTGTAATGCCTTCATTGTACATGGGGTGGGTGAATCTGAGAAATACTATTTTAATTCTAAGGTCTGGAATTAACAGTCTTTGCTCCCTGCCCAAAAAAATAATTGATACCAAATATATATATGCTATAAGAATATTTGATGCAATACAATAACCCTCCACACACGACGAGTTACCAATACCGGAACAGCTAAGACGATCGAGATATTCACTTATTGATAATCTTGTATGCATGGCAATGCGCCAATAAATAATTATATTCATCTTTATATATATATATATACATATATATATATATATATATATATATATATATATATATATATATATATATATATATATATATATATATGTATATGTATATGTATATATAGAGAGAGAGGGAGAGAGAGAGAGAGATTTCATAATTTTTTAACATTATACAGTAAGCTGAAGATTAAGTTTAAATTTCAAAGAAAATTTTAATGTTAGGTGTTAATAGAACATAAAATCAAATAGTTTAAGCCTTTATATTATTTTTAAACACTGACATCGAATATACATGTTGCCTATGTTAAACTATATGCATTAAGGTTCCAATTTTACAAAATTCTTTTGGACGAATTGCACAAAATAACGAATTTTGCATGTTTCGGCGAAATATTTTATGAAAAATAACGGTTTAACGAAATTTAGTCTGTTTTTACAAAACGATATTTTAAAAAGAAATAAAATTTCGGTTCTGGGATAATTTCAAAGAATTGAATTATTTATTCCTTTGTCTTCACAAAATTTATGATTTTAAGTACTTGAGAATACTAAATGACAAACACCTTGCGAATAATCTATACATATGAATGAATGGAACAACGGAATTTCAGAAATTACTAAATTTGTTTAAAATATTAATGCAAACGTGAAAGATTTGTCCTTAAAAAAATGTTTTTTGTAGAAATATGTGAGCAAAAATAATAAGGATACTTTTTTTATTTATTTATCATTTAGTTTGAAAAATCACTTAAATCTTACTTTCATAAATATTCTCAAAAAACGAATTTTCCATGATCTCGTTTCAGATAAAAAGAGACAGAAAAATCCAGAATACATAACAAAAAATTTAAACAAAACTTTCGATGATTTGTTTACCACTATAATCCGTTTTAAACTTCTATTTTTATTTTCAAAGTGATTTTAAATATTAAAAAAATTTTCAATAAACCATTTTATTTTAAGAATATAACTACGTTTTCAAAAATTTACTGTTAATATTCCTTGGTAACAATTCAACTTTTAACTATCTATGACAAAGTTCAAAAAATCAATTGTACTGAAATACTTTTTATTATTGAATATCCACTAATAATGTTGAATTAAATTTTGTTATCAATACTTAAAATTATCGGAGTAAACTTAAAAGTAAGAAAAATTGGAAATTTTTAAAAGCTAAAATATTATATTTTGTGTTACTCTTAGATATTAAATAAACAGTTTTGCCATAAAAATGTACCTTGTTCAGAATTTCCGTTTCTTCTCAAATTTCTTTAAAAATTGTCATAACTTACTAATTTTCTTTTGCTCAAAAATAATGGAAAAGAAAAAATATATCCCACGTTTGAAATATATTATCGTATGAACCATTCATAAAAGTAAAGGTATACTTAAATAAAATAAAATTGCGTTTGTTCATCAATTAATTTTAATTTTGCATAGCTCTTTTGTGAATATTTTAATGATAAATATGAATATAAAATAATAAATGAAACAATTTACGCAGATTATAAAAAGACTTTTGAAAATAATTTTTTGTTATTTTATAAGCTATACTTTACAAAGCACTAGAGAATTCTTTAATTATATAATAAACATCAATACTTTTTAAATTAATAAAATTTCATTTTTAAATTTTTATAAAAAATGTTTTATGTTTATTATTTTGTCATTAAAACTTAAAATAATAAAGGTAAAACTTTGATTTATACCAAAATTAAAAAATATATATATCAAACTTTAAATATTTTTAATCACAATAATAAACCATAAAGCTGCTGAAAACCTTTTATAAAATATATGAGAAAGTAAAACTTTATTTTTCTAAAATTATATCTAAATTGTTTAGCATATTATTTCAGTTTTAATTTAAAGGAAATCTATAAATCCATACTTGCTACATGTTTTAAAATTTTTATTTTCAAAATATCCTACCTAGGATTAGCTAAGAGTACCAAAATTTAATATATAATTTTAAACTGTTATACTCGCAAACATTTTTTAAACATTTAAAATATTAAATAAAAACAATTTCTGGGACTTATTTAACAGACCTGATAAAGAATAAGTGTGATTCCAATGTTGTTCTGATTTATATAAATTTCTTATTTGTAAAATTATAGATTTGGAATCCCGATTTTATTTTGGAATTTTTTGATGGTATTTACCCGTTATTGTTTCATTCAATATTTCCCATTATTAAATTTCCATAAACGAAATACATAAACAAGTGATATTTCTAGTTTTCCAATGATGCAAAAAGAATTATTTTTCATATAAATTCATAGATCAATACATTCTTTTATTAACTTCATTTATATTTCATTTCTTGACTGATTAGTCTTGTAAATATTTATATTCTATTGTATAAATAAAATTTTTAATTTGTCATCAACCTAGCTTATATGAGTTCTGTCAAGATGACACTCATAGCAAATAGTAGACGCAAATATGACCAAATTTATCTGTCATCCCCATTTCCAGTTGATATAACAACAGAAGATATCTATTACTTGATACCCCAAATTAATTTTGTGAATTTTTAAATATTTTTTTCACAACAGAATTTTTCTAAAAGTGTCATAAATATTAAATAATATTTGCATTTGTCCTTTTTTAAAAATATTTGTGAAGGATAAATATAAATACTTTTATAAAAATTAGTTCTCTCAATAAAAAAATGCCTCCTTATTACTGAGTATTTGGAACAAAATAGTGATATTTTTTCCTTTTTTGATTTAACTTCCTTAGGAAAGTATGACAGTATTCAAAAGGCTACTTCCTTATGATACTAATTTTTAAATTTAATGAATTTGTTTGTTTAATTTAAAAAAAATAATTTTTAAATTTAATAAATATATTCGTATCAATTTCGCAACAAATCATTAGTTTATTCGGGTGCAGTAGTAAGTCAGTATCATCCTCTTTTTTTATTTTAGTGATAAGTTTTTGTCCCATTTGATCCTATTCATTAAAAAATCCTATTCCAATCATTAAAATTTAAAACACATAAAATCCTATCCTATTCATTAAGAAATGGGCAATTTCTATACACACAAAGTTTATTTAAAATTTGAAAATTTAAATTAAAACGGAAACAATATCACCTTGAAAAATTTAATAAACAAGGTATATATTTCCCCATCAATAGAACTACATGCATTATTTACTGCGTTCTTTCCAGAAGAATAATTGAATCAACAAAAAAGTCAGTATTATTATGCTATAAAGTATTTACAAATATTAAATCATGTAATCTGACAATATATAATTACGTATCTATTAGTGGAAAATATTTATGATTATGAATTCATACATTAATATCTTAATTTTAAGACTGGTTTTTGTCGTTTGGTTGATTTTACGACTGGTTTTTGTAGTTCAGTTAGTTTTAAATCTGTTTTAAGATTTAAAACTGTCCACAAAAAACACTATTAAAACTTGAACCACAAACACCTATATTACATATTGGTTAATTTTAAGATTTAGTAATTAATTTTAAGACAGTTTTTTTTTGTCCAATGTTTCTTACATCCCAATAATTTGCAATGTTTTCTTTCATAATTGTCTTTCATAATACCATTTCTACTCTCAGAATTTTCTCCTTTTCCTTCAACCAGGGTAGAAGACATTAATTTTGAATTTTACTTTTTTCGCTCAAGCTGTTGAGATTATTTACCAACTAGTTTAAATTTTAAAACAAAAATGTATATAAATAGTAAATTAGTTCACACTACTAGAGAAAATAATTCAATGCTCTTTCAAAAACGTTAAATAATATTTCTAAGAAGAGTACAGTCTATACTTAAAACCATTCACATCCATGAATTAAAGTAGTTTTCTTGGCTTATAAGTATTTATAGCTTAATTTAGTAAAGAAACGAGCTTAAGAAATTTTTTTTAATTTTTCACAATATGAAAATAACGGTTGACGACATGAAAATACCTCATTTTTGGCGAATGCCTTTAAATAATAAATATTGAATTATCAAATGAATTAATAGTTTTTTATGGAGGTATATGAGACTGAAATGTTATAAATATATAGAAATCAATTTAATCGTTATTGGTTGATTATAAATGTTGACTGCTCTTATTCACACATTTAATGACAAAATAACAAAAAATAGTACTATGTTAGCATTTCTAATCACTATAAAAATAAATGAAATAAAAATAGATCTTTCAACAAAGGAAATTTTCAATCGTAAAAAAATACTGTAACATAATATATGTGCCTATAATTCAAAACTCATAAGTTTTACGATTTGATTTGCTCTATTTTTAAATAACTATTATATCACGTTTTGAAAAACATAACTGCTGAAAAGTATTTTAAGATTTTTATGAATATCCACCACGTAATATTTTCCCATGTATTTTTCATAAATGTAAGACACATTACGGAAGGAGGAAATTCAAACAAACTTCCCAGTGTACCCATAACATCAATGTTTCAAGAAAAACATATGAATATTGTACCTATTTATCATTTTTTAAAAATAATATGAATTTGGGGCTCCACTCCAAAGAATTTTTTTTATCGTTACATCAATGATTCCTTAGAAAAGTTTTCCTATCATTAAGAGATTTGATTTGAGATCAAATATAGTATTTCTCGCATTATACTATAACGAGATAAAATTTACGCTTCATTTATTTTCTGCCCAACACAAATTACTATTATTTAAATAATTAGAAGTCAAGAGAATTTCAAAATTTTATTAAAATTTCAACTGTGAATAAATCAACAAAAATTCAGTAAAAAATACAAAACTTTGATGCTGTAGAAGTAATAATTTAAAAATATAAATAACTATTGTAAATTAATTTTCAAAAGACTCAATTTCTCAGATAAAAAATAGCATTTGTAATTTATAAAATATAATAATTTTTAAAAATTTTTGTCCTTTCATGTTTTAGCATTATTTTTTAATTTTATTTATAGTTAAAATCAGATAAAGAAATAAGCATAAAATTCCATATTTAAAGGTTTCTTATACAATATATTTAATCATAATTTCATCAATTCTAGTTATTTAAACTTGTTTCTTCTTATGTTTCTGTGTGTGTATCATCATCAAATTATCATTACTACAATTAATAAAAAATTAAATTAGTAGCAACACTAAGCAAAATGAAATGTGTTCTTATTTACCATTAAAATTCAATTGTTATCGTTAATGGAATTAATATGTAACTCAGAACCGCAGCATTTATTTGGGAAACCTAAAATAAATACACTTGCGGTACAACATAAATATAGGCCAAGGCGTAGAGTGTTCAGTTCCCAGGCAGACTTGGTACTCAGTTTATCGACCCACTGAATGAATGAAAGTATGAGTCGACCATGCCCAAGGATGGAATTTCGGAACTATGCCTTGGAAGAGCAATGCGCTACGAATAAGTCACCAAGCTTCATTTGGAAAATCACACAATAATTTTTAAAAAAATTAAAATTTTAAAAACAAATATCTATTTATGAATAATTTATTCATGTTTTGTGGATTAACTTACAACATAGTAAAACTTCGCTCAAATAATTTTTGTATGAAATAATAAGAAAATTCAAATTCTTTACTATAAAAATAATTATTTAGGAGTTTTTAAGGTATTTTTTAAACAACTTCTATACATATAATAATATATTATATGATGAAAAATTACCTTTAGAATCGAGAAAAAAATAGAAAGCTCTTTTTTTCAAAAAAATTTGAAATTAAAAGAAAGAACACTTTATGTACACCATTTGTACTAGATTATTAAAATAGCTTAACTCATTTAATAAACATTATAAAAATTATAAATTTTGATTGCTTTACCTATTCATTTAGTAATAACAAATATTTTGAAAAAAATTCCGTCATGATAATTAATTATATGTATATATACATTGGATTATGTTAAAAATGGTTGAAAACAATTTTGGTCTTTAATAAACTGACGCAATCGCCACAGACTAAAAACATAAATCATTTCTTTCATATTGAAATGTATATAATTAATTTATTAGTAAGCTTCAAACACGCATACTTCTGATAATATGTTGAATCACGGAAACATTTCAAATATGCATGATTTATAAATAAACAATAACTTGACAAAATTTGTATAAACGCACAAATACGATATTTTCTGATGATATGCCACAATAAAAAGAAAATTGCTTAGCAAAACAAAGAATCTTCAATTTTCGCAGCATAATCATTTTAAATTAAGGTAAAATATTTTGTTTATAAAAGAAAATAATTGCAAATTCCAAATGATACTTTAAGAGAGTGACTAGAAATAAATTGTCTGGAGTAATTCTTCTCAGCGAATTAAAATGATTCTCGTTTTACAGTGATCGAACAGAAATGATCTGAAAGACTTAAATTTACTTCGTCATTGATCATAAGGGTGTAAGCTTATGAATATAATCCAATATTGCAAAAATATTTCGAATGTTTCCTTTACAATTATGCACACATCATAAATTTCAACAATTGTTACTTAGCAGTTCATCTTTGTAATACGTCGAATACAAACAAGTTTCATTAGATTAGTTTTTAAAATGAATAGTTTAATTTTAATTATTGTGTACCCTATACAAGAATATTGACTTCACAAACAAAATAATTAACAAAGTAACGAACAAAATGTAAAACATAATAAAAAAGTAAATAAGGTATCAAGTTCTACTGCTCATCACAACCGTTAAAGTAATGATTCGAAATATTGTGGTGAGAGGCAATAGAAAATACAATACTCAAATTTTTTTGTAATCACTATCATCAAAATAAAGGAATTGACAACAGCCATAACATTTTCTCAATGTGTTTTACCCCATTAAAAATGATTAAAGTGAACCCTACAGAATTTTCAATTTAATAAATATAATATTTATCTCTAATAATATAAATTTATGGAGATTATTATTTTCTCTATAAAGTTATTTTTTTATAAATTCTCTCTTAAATACCATTTTAATGGCAAAAAGTGACCAACGTTTTAAGATATTTTATTTTCCTTTTATTTGTCACAGCTTCAATCATGTTTGTCATATATATTAGAAACTACTGTTCAAATATCAAATTTATAAATATATTTTTAAAAATAAGATTGAATATTTGAATTACTAGTACCTCATGAAATAGTCAAAGGCATTAACAAAACATTGTTAGAGACCTTTTATTTAATTTTTTCAAAATCAAAAACGTGTGACACCAAAAATGTTCTTTTAAAATAACACAGTACATTTGAGTGTATTTTACAAATTGCAATAAAATTTATTATATTTTTTTGATACTTTTCTAAAATTTATTGCTAACCCTAAGCAACATAAAAGATTTTAATATTATGAAATAAATCTGAGAATTGTCTTAGTTTCCTCAATTCACTGTTGTAATGGTGTATAAAAATACAAATTCCATTGCGATTTTAAATCTTTGATGTTAAGAGAAATATTTTTATGATAAAATTTTCTTGGTTGTTTTACTTCAATCAAATTTATGTCTTCATATAGCAACTATGTTTTCATAGTTCGCGATGAATTTTATATTTAAGAAAAATTTTATTTAGTTATTAAATGCATGAAACATATAATTATATGTTTACTGCCTAATATTTATTAATTACATTTGATTTATAAATAATTGTTTGTGAAGTAACTGCATAAAAATGCATCAGGATATATTTGTAAGAAATGTGGAAATACAATATGAGTCTTATATCTTTTTTGGATGCCACAAGAAAAATAAAACTGCAGAGTCACGTCCCATGATGCCACTGAAAAATACAACGCAGTATTCAAGAAAACATTGCCGTATTTCGAAAGAACGACTTTGGAAACAAAAACTAAAAACAAATGACTAAAAGTTTTATGTTATCTCATCTAATAACAGTGAAGTAAATAAACCCATTCCGTGATAATAAATAACTTCTTCCTCTGGGCAAGTCCACCTACAACAAGAGTTGTAACTGATAAAAATTAAAGTGCCTCGTATCGATTATGTGTATCGATGATTAAATACATCGATAACTTGGCGCTTCCGCTTCACGATACAGATGATAAACGCTTGTTAGACAATATTTGCTGATGTATTAGGGAACGCTTACAGCCCTCGTGAATTGTTGACAGTATTAAGGAGAAAACATCTTCATACAATAAATCATTAATAACGTTTATTTACTTCTGCCTTATAGATGATAGAAGGTTAGATAAATGATGTTATTAGTGCCATCTTCAATATTTTTGTATTGAGAAAATAATCATTTGGCCCATATATTTTCTCAGATGAGTGTAGGCCTAACTTAAAAGCATTTTCCAATTTTTTTTCAAGTTCAATTAATTCATTTGACTCTTAATGCTAAAAATTAATTCTAGATAGCATTCAAAATTATTATCATTTATTAATAATCCATATAATGCTATCAAGAGTTAAGTTTTAATATGTAAATAGTTAAATAGATTAACAGAGCTAGAATAAAGTCTTAGAAAAAAATCCTGTAAACTGAACCTATAATTATGTGAAAAAATAAATTTTTCAAATGATTATTTACTCAAATTAAAAATAATTATGGTACTAATAATCGAAAATAATATTAGAATTATACATTATTTTTGACATGCATTTTTATTATACATTATATTAAAGCATATTCTTGCAATACGAAAAATATTTGCTTATGTTAACATGATTGTGTGAAATATGTATGAATAAATAAATGAATATACTCATAGTATATTATATGCACTTTGAATTCATTTCTTAATCTTTAAGCCTTGAATTATTCCTAAAATATTGGTTTATATTTTTGAATCATATTTTAAAACTTAGCTTGGCTTATACCAAACAAGAAAGTAAAAAGAAATTCATAATATTTAAAAAAAGATTTCAAATAATGCTTTTTTATCGAATATTAAGATATATTGTTAAGCATTAATGTTATAAAACAATAGTAATCGAATAAAGAATTGAAAATCAAAGAGCTGATGAAATTAAAATAATTAAAATTTTAAATAATTTAAAATTTTGTGTAGGGGTAAACAAATGTTGTGTGTGTGAGAGAGAGATAATTATAAAGTATTCAATGAAATGATGTGTTGAAAAAAATTTTAAAAATATTACATTCAAGAAATTAAACTGATTTTAAAGTCATGAAGGATTTTTGAAAAAATATTACTGGGAACGAAAAATTGCGATAAATAAAGAGCGAAAGTATTTCAGAAAATTTTAAAATTAAAAAAATTTAAGTAACTATGAATAAGGAAACAATATTTTAATTAATATTAGTAAGAAAAATTGCTTAAATTTACTTACTAATTATTAAAGTATTTTCACATCGAGTGAATGATAATTATGACTAATCTATGTGAATTAGGAAAATCTACTTTTCAAAATTCTTGTTTTCTGAAGAAGATAATAATGGTGAGGAATTTTTTTCTATTAATTTTTTATACTGTTGCAGAAGTCTGAATCTTATTCGGAACTTTTGATAAAATTTAAAAATAGATATTGTAATAAATTATCATGTGAATAGTCTTTTGAAAAAAAACTTAATTAAAATTGTCATCAAAAATTGCATTTTGTATGTGAAAAATAAACTTAGAATCATCATTACTCATTTTTAAGTTTAAAAAATGTAGTAAAATGAAAGCTATTTCTATTCTTTAGTATTCTTGATTTACTTTTATAATTTTCTTTTTTTACTTTAGCTATTTAAATATATTTTAATAAACGTTTAGTAATTTAATATTTTCTAAAGTGAAATGTTTAAGAACACTTTATTCATAATTCCAGAGCACGCTTATATATCTCTATTAAAGTATGATGTCAAAATTTGAAAATTTAATTAATTTTCTAATGTCTAAATATAGCGAATACCTTCCTTTTTTATGAATAGTTAACATTGTAAAAATTGAAACTTAAGATTTTAGAAGGCATTATGAATCATTGAATTAAAAACTTGCTTTAATTTAATCATATTTTGTACAGTAAAATTTAAATTTCTTGCATCTTCATTGAATTTTTTTCTGAAACTCAAATATTAATAGCTTAAAAATCTTTATTAATAATTTTTGGCAAAGTTTTATATAGGAAATATTGGATAAAGCGCGTGTTTCAGATTCACATTAAATATAAGAATTTATAGAACGTGAATTATTAATGATCAAGCGCATCATTGAAATTAACTTGGTACTGATAGAATAAATGTTAAGTAATCATTTATACATTTTATGCATAATTGATTACTTAATTATGACTTGATTTCTATTAAATTTATATTTTATGAAGTTTTATAAATTAAAGAGAAAGAACAAAATTTAATTTTTTGAGATTCATTATTAATTAATTATATTTATCAACTATTTCTAAAAACAATAAATCCTTATATTTTTCATAGAGTTTAACCAATTATAAAATTTGATTCATTCTAAGTTTAAGGAGTAATATTAATATTCTTTATAATTTTTTCTTTAATGCAAATAATTTTAATGTTGTACTGTTGTTTCTGATCGCGGATCTGGTGTAAAATTGTTACACCAGATCCGCGATCACACTGAGCTCCTCAATCGCCAGAAAATCAAGAAACAGCTGGGGATTTGCAAGAACATCTACCTTAGTAAATCCCAGACACAAAAGGTATTCAGATTTAGCCTGACACTCCGTTTACTACAGGTAGAATAGAGTTTATGTTTGCCATCAAATTTAAGGCCAAGAAGATAGACTCTAGCAAACCTAGAGTATGTAGTCTAGTCAGCTCTAAGACTCTTGAAAGCAATGAAACCACCAGGACTATCACCATAGTACCAACCATGAGCAGGTGGAGTGCTTCAGACAGCACTGACATCTCATTTTCGAATCGAATGCAACCTAGTGTCGCTGAAAGCAGTATCAATTGGAGAAAAACTAGTAGCGCCTTTTTTAGCCAAAGCATATTCCCTTTCATGTCCATGAATATCGACATGAGAGGGGATCCATTGCATCCTTCTTGAATCCTGTTAGTGGCCTCATCAAGAGAGTGTTCCTGAGAGGAGTGGGTGAAATGAGTTGGGTGCTTTTTGTTCCTGGTAGGGCCACCCTAGAGCGTGAAGGCCAATCCATTTTTTCCAACTAGCATTTGATGTTTGAATGCAACAGAACTTGGCCAACAGAAGTTGTCCACCTTACCCTTTACCATGAGCTTTATATTTTTAATGTATGAAATGAAACTGGTTTCATTAAAAAAGCAGGTAGTCATGAGAAAAATTTCATTTCAAAATCTTTTTTTCCAAAAAAAATAAAAAAGATTATCCTATAGATTAGGGGTGGACAAACTTTAATGTTTTAGCACGCTATCACCTTCATTGATGATGGTGGGTTAAAAACACATATTTTTAAGTATGTGGATCATAAAAATTTGCATCGACGATCACTTCAAAATGTTTTGCAGTCCATCGATCGATCGTTGTCCCATTAATACCTACTCGTATTATACATCCTCAATCACCAAACTGTTATATGATTACATATTGTTTATATTTAATAATATCTAAGTATAATTGAGACAGCTATCTATTGATAAAACTCACAAGAACTGTGATAACTACCCACACATGCAGCTGACACGAGTCCACGTTTTTGACTGCTCAGTTATAAGTGCTGATTTAAGGAGTACCGGAGATTTTCCATTATTGGTAGAACTATACACCGAAAACATTGAAGAAGTTACAGAAGCCGTTATAAGAACTCGTGGGTTTATTTGATAAGACTCTCATAGACACGAGAAGAAAACTCCGGAAATCTAGTCTTAAGAAAAAGAGAAAATAACTAATGGACCTTAAAACGAACGTGTAGAAGATGATTAATAATTTTACCTCTCCCTACTTAACACAAATATTTTATCCATTAAAAACAGGAAAAATTAAGTTTTATTTAAATATATTTCATATTAAATATAACTTAAGTTAGTTAAATTTTTGAAAGAAAATATTCTAAATAAGTTACATGTCCCTTTTTTAAGCGAATTATACAATACAAAAATTATAAATATATTACAATGTATGAAATAAACAACAAAATTATTTCATATTTTACAAAATTGTTTGATGTAATAATACGTTATATTAATATATCTGGAGCCCGACGAAAATTCTTTTAATGGAAATGATATAAATGCTTAAAATTATTATCAAAAAGTTAGTACTTTACCTAACACTGAGTATAAATAATGAAAATTTTCTTTTAATATAGTTTCTTTAGCTTTTTCTGCATTAAAATAAATAGATGCGTTTTCCGTAAAAAGATTTAAAAATTTACCATTTTTACTGTGGTGACATTTTAATTTTAATTAATTTAAAATTTTTATTTATAACAATATAAGAAATTTATATTCTATAGCTACAATATGTAAATACGATTATAAATCAATGAATGTATTTTTTTATAATATCTTTTATTCTTTTTTATTATGAAAAAATTATTTCAATAGAATGTTATTAGTATTAAAACGATTTCTTAGATAAATTAAAAATTTTAATACTGTTAAGTTTTCTTTAAGATAAAAATATCGTTAAAACTCAAAATATTATTAAAAAGGAAATTAATTTAAATACTATACAATCGCATATTATAAAACTTGCAATATATATATAATGAAATAGAATTCACATTAGAATTCAGAATAGAATAGATTTATTCTATAAATTTGAAGTAAGAAGTTTGGGAAATAAAATAAATAAAAAAGGAATGACTGCTACAAATAAAAAAAATTTGAAGTAACTTACTCTATATCTGCATATTTTCTCAAGGGTAACTTTACTCTCGCGCCTAGAATAAAATTACATTTTGTTTTATTTTCCACCCAATATCTAAGGAAAATTCTAAAATTCAATCAACCCTTTCCGATTCAATATAGCTCGGAACGTCTTCCACGAATGATGAATTTCCTGTTGAAAGCTTTACGATCTTTCTTTTGTGCCTGCCTAACTTTCAATCTGTCCTTTTTTTTTCCACCAGATTGATTCACATCAACGCCAAGTGCCACATTTCCATTGTCTTTTTCTTTTTGAGAATCGCAATGGTTTAATTGCTGTTGCACAATGGAGGCGGGCTTTTTCCACTTTTTCTCTCATTTTTCAACTGGACAATGGGAAGTCAGGAGGCTTGGCTCGGCTTTACTTTCCCTAAAGAAAGCTAAAATTGTCACTGGGTGTTTCCGGCAGCTTATTTTAGTGTTTATGTAAGTCTTCCGGGTTGCCATGTTAAGCTAATGATGTAAATCATTGTTGAATTTAATCTAAAATACAGATAAATTATCGAATAAAATATTATGGGAATATCTTGCAATAAAGAAGTTTCAGAGAAGTTAGACAATTATAAATAATATTTTAAACACTTAAATTATTTCTTTAGCTTCAATTTATAAGAGACTCTTACTCCATTTGAAAAGATAATTTCTGCAGATATTTTTCTGAATAAGAAATTAGATAAAATCGTAAAAGCTAATAATAATTTCCATACTAATTTTAGATTGCTTCAAATAATTTTATCTATTGCTATTAATAATTGGTATTGGAAAAATGAATTAAAACTTTACATGTGTATAAAAATATTACGAAACGGTGATGTTAATCTACGTATAATTGCAATTTTTAGAAAAAATATCCTATTTTTTATGTTATAAATATGTGTGAATTACTAAGAATATTTCATGAAATCTCAAAAACAATTCAATATTTTAAAATCTCTGCAGAAATGCTTAAGTCTCCTATAACGATTTGTTAATAAATTCGTGAATAAGGGATAATACTTTATAACCAATTTGGGAAACAAAATTTATCAACGAACTTTTATCAGCAGACTTCATTTTAACATGTTTTGTGAGAAAATATTTGGTATGAATTTTGCTTGCAATTATATAAACTATCTTTTGATAAATAAAACAGCCGTGGGTACATTGAATAACCAAGCATACAAACTAACTTATTTATTTTAACTTTAAATATCACTTAAATCTAAAATATCAAACTTCCTCTTTAATATTTAATAATTAATTTAATAATAAGTTAATAAATTGTAGTTTTCAAAATCATAATGTATTTACAAAAAAGAGAAGAACGTTATTGTTTTCACGTTCAATATCTTAGGAATATTAAATGGCGTATAGAAATTTATGTACACAAATTAGTAATCAATGAAGGAGCATGACAATTATTTATAAGTTTCACGATGTTGAATTTTCAGCAATAACGTACGCAGGATGTGATCATTTTGGATATTTAATTTCAATGAAAATAGTTTTCCTCTTAAAATAATTTGCTTTTGATGTAAATGGGCAAAGAGTAAGATTTTAATTCCTTAAATATACAGCTGAATCTCTGTAATTATGTTTTTATATTTTCAGTTGCGAAAGAAATTTTAAACAAAAGTATAAAATAAAAATTTTAAAATAAATAAATAAATAAAGTTTAAATTTTTTCGAAAATTTAAAAATATTTTTACATTAAATTTTAAAAAATCTAAATACCTTGTAATTAAAAAACATTTTCTGATGAAAATCTCTAGACTCTTTCAAACACTTCAAAGCATTTTAAATAAATTAAAAATATTGTTGGCTTTTAGTAAAAATATTTTTTAAAATATAATTTCAATGCATTTAATAAATGTATGTACCCAAAATATACTAGTGGTATAATATTTGTATTGACATAATTATGATCAACTTTAAATTCACCAAAAATGGATATAAGCTTTTTGTGAAAATTTCAGGACCAGTTTTTTGGAGACGTCATAACATAATTTATTTTGTGATAAAAATGTAGTAATTTCCAATATAATTTCTAAAATAGATTTTCTTTCAATGAAGAGTAATTTAAAAATATAGAGTTTTTATTCTTTTCCTCTGCTACTTTGATAAATGTAGGCAATGTTTTGAGAATTGTACATTTATAATTGCTCTTCAAGTAGCAAACTACAAATTATTTATATTTTTACATTAATATAATAAAAATTTCCTTTTTATACGCATTGATTTGAAAGTTTAATGTCCTAGAAATTAAAATCATTTTAATTTTTATGTTTTAATTTAAAACAAGGAAAACAATTGTCTTCACTTTTATTATACTTAGAAGAGGAAAAATATTATTATTTTAATTTTTGTTTTTACTTTTTTTAAAGTGTACAGTTTGTACATTAATTTTTAGAGATATTTTAAATTAAAATTTCCTGATAAATTTAAATTAATAAAAAAATTTAGTTTTAATGATAAATTCTAGAACTGTTTGATAAATCGCATACAGTTTAAAACTAGGAAGTACTTAACTTTAAAATAAAATCAATATAAATAAAGATCTTTAATTTTCTTAAAATAATAAAGTAAAAATATAATGTAAAACATTTTCCTCCATTAGTAGATTTTGTATGCAATAAAAAAATTTTATCCTCTATTTTTGTAATCTAAAGTGATTATTCTTCCATTATTAATGATTTATTTTTGCAATAAATTTATAGCAAAAGTTAATTCTCAAACAGAAGTTTTAATCTGTTATTTTAAATACATTTTTTAAAACATATTAGCTGATTCTAAATTCCTTGTTTCACAATCTGCTGTACACTTTCAACAGCATATTACTACAGTAAATCTATGTGAAAACAATAGAAAATCAATTTTTAAATAAAATAATCTGATATAAGTTTTAAGAAAAGTAATTAAGGTACAATTTTGATAAATATTTAGAATTAAAAAAAATTATAAAAAAAAGAAATTCCCAAATAATTTGAATTGATCACTTAAAAACTAATCTAATCACATTAGTTCTTGATTTTATTTTTCGACATTTATTGTTATATTTTGATTTTGTATCAATCTCTAATGTCGAACATACTTCCTTAAATAATTAATACTAGGTTTCACTTTGTTCAATCTGCAGGGGTAAGTAATTAGATAAAAAATTAATTTTAGAGAAGAAAAATCACAAATTCATTTAAAATACTAATTAAGTATTTAAAATGATATTGTGGTTTTTCTTCTCTAAAATTATAACTCTTTTGAACCTAACCAGAGTGTAGAATACTGAAAGTGTAGGGGATCGATGGTATCGTGTATATTATTGTTCAAAATTGAACTTTACTATTACATTTGAATATCGTGCTTTGAGTTCATTAGTTGATCGGAAGAATTTGAACTTTGTATTAGCAGAAAAATATGCTCCATATCAAATGTCTTAGTATCACACAATGCATTTCGTAGTCTTAAATTTGTTAATGATAATTTAAGTTTGACATTCAAACTTATATATATATATATATATATATATATATATATATATATATATATATATATATATATATATATATATATATATATATATATATATATATATATATATATATATATAATCATCGCTTAAATCAATACTTCTTAAATATACCAAACAAACATTTTCGATTCTATTTTAAAAGTAATTTACCACATAAATTCTGCAAATTTGAAGTAAAAGTTTGTTCAAATTGTTTCCAAATATTTTCTCATTCAACCACAGTGATAAGCACTACATATTAACTATTGATTATGTTCTTTATATGTTTCATATTAAATATACATAATATGAATAAATTATGATGTTATTATGTTTCTATTTTTTTATAAAATTATTAAAATGTTTCCATTTCCCCCCTAATTCACACACACACACACATATTAAGTACATTTCATATTTATTTAACTTTTGAATTCACGCATAAATATTTCAGATGAAATAATATTTTCTTAGTTTGTAATGTGTCTAAGTTTCTTCAAATAAATTGCACTTTTTGTGGGAATAGCCCTTATATCTTTTTTAGAAAAAGCGTAAAAAGAGAAAAAAGTAAATTTTCATTTAAGAAAAAGATGCTCTCTTCAGCAAAATTCAATTTTTCAGTCCAATGTGTTATATTTCGCTTGAAGTTCCAAGCAAAACAAAATACATTCTTTAAAAATATATC
This sequence comes from Latrodectus hesperus, assembly GCA_037975125.1. Classification (NCBI taxonomy): domain Eukaryota; kingdom Metazoa; phylum Arthropoda; class Arachnida; order Araneae; family Theridiidae; genus Latrodectus; species Latrodectus hesperus. Next base: position 4,766,888 of record CM075855.1, read on the forward strand.
TTTTCTTTCATTCTTTTATAATCTCAAATGCACACAAACTCGCTAGAGTATAAATTATTTTGAGTCCCGCGAAAAATCCGTAAAAAATATTTTTCAATATATTTCACCATTATCGCTTGGTCTATTTTTAATTTTAATTACTAACATGATTTACTTTTCGATGAAAATCTTTCATAAATTTGTATTGTTTAGTTGTTTAAATATGGAGTGATTATTAGCGTGATTTAGAGTATATAGGCGTATAGCTTGTATGTACGAGTATTAGCTTTATTTGAATCACGAATACATAAAAAAATGTATTGTTTTAGAATTACTCGTAAAATTCCTGGAGTTTAAAAAAAGAGGTGACACGTTTGTGATATTTTTACAAATTTCAAATCTATTGAATAAGCTAAACAAGTAAATAGCAGACAGCTTTCAATATAAGTTTGATTTAATTAATATAAAATCTAAAACCTGAATTGAATGAAACACTTCTGGAGCAAAATTTTTAACTATGCTAATAATACTCATATCTATAGGATAAAGTTGGAACAAAAATTCTGAATTACTATGTTAAATATTATTAAACATTATTTTATAGAATACATAAATCTGTATCATTACTAAGCTTATCGATATATTTCTCTAGTGATGTAGAATTCAAATTCTGAAACACATTTTTTAACTTTATATGTAGATAAAAATTACAGTTCTACACTGCTTTTTAAAAGAATACCAAAATAATTTACAGTCTGGCCTAATATCATTATTTGAAGCTGTTTAGCAGTTAACATTTTTAATACATTTAAACGAAAACAAAATATTCATAATGTTCTTTATCAATTTCCACGTGCGATTATTTAATTGCAAGTACTCTAAGCTGATCAACACTATGTGCATGCCTTCCCCAATACAGTGAAAATAAATGCTGAGCTACAAACAAACCAGTCACTAATAAAATATTCGATATTAAATAATCGGGATTGGTAACAGTTATTTTTCGACTAAGAAAAACAAGCTCAGCATACAAAATTTTTAAATTATTAATTCATTTTTATTCATTGGAAATCCATGGGTACATCCTAAATCACTGTTATTAACGATACATTTTAACTGTTAATTTCAGTAATGGAAGTAGCGGAGCTTGTTAATTAATTTCTTCGAGCGGAATAGTAACGTGGTAAATATCGCAGTGAATTCGGGACCAGATGGTGTAAAACCATGCAGTTTTTAGCAAATTAGTTTAGTGTCCAAGGTGTCGGGTTATTTTAAACCACTGACCAAGCGCATCACTTTGCAGTAGAGTAGAACTGATTGCACATGGCCCTTGCCAGCGCTGTGCATAGCATTATCCAGTGGTCAAGCGTGCGTTTCAAGGTCCGGTTAAAGACACGCACGTGATATATTTTGCTGAAAAATGTGCGAGCAGAAGAGGTTTTTTTAAGTGACTTTTTTCTAACTAGGGCTCTATTAATGGGGTCAACGGCGTTTACAGGCATGTTTGATTTACTATCGATTTGATTTGATTTGATATTTATGGTGAATGCTACTTTGCCAAAAATTTATTAGCAGTAAAAATAAATGACTATAAGTTTATAAATAAAATATCATTAAATATGTGTATAAGCTAAGGAATAGAAACTAAGTCTCCAAATAAATCATATATGCCAGTTTTAAAATGGAATTTTAAAGCATTTCGAATGGAAGGATAATTTTATCAATGGAATTTTTTATTAAACTCCATGATTATAAATAAAACTTAAAGTAAACCATTATGTAGATTATGGAATAAAAATTCGGTACAAAATAATTGAGAAGGGATGTGAAAATTCATTCAGTTAGCAATGCATAAAATAATACATGTATTATTTGTACATTTAAACGTAAAAAGTCTAAAAAGTATTTAAATTTAAAATATTTAATCAAATTACTACATAAATTATTTTTTAAAATAATTAGATACATTTATAAAATCATTAAGAATGATAGAGTAATAAAATGTCTTATAAACTATATTATATATATAATATAGTTTATAAAACCTTTAATTACTCTATACATATTATTATATTTAACGTTATAGTATTATAGTTTGTATAGTTAAAATAAGTTTCGAATACATGAAAATGTTGTTACATAAAAGTTATCTCTAATTTTAAATGCATCTCAAAAGTATACAATTTATTCGAAGAAATTAAACGCACAAAGAATATAACAAAATAAACTCGTTACTGTAATAACGATTATTCGATATGAAGATATGGCAACTTAATTAAGAAATGAAGCGTTTTATCAACGTATTAAATTTCCTTTAATTATATACATTTGAAATAAACAATGGCTATCAGATAGAATTATATATTTTATGTTTTACTTGTATATCAATAATTCTAACATAAGTTTATTATTGTTTTATTTCATACTGATTCATAACAATTTTGTTATGTATATACTGAAAGGCAAAACAATACAAATAATTATAATTTATTGAAAATTTTTCAAAATGTATTGTAAATGTTAATTTGATTATCTTAACATTTTCATCCTGTAAATAAAAGTGATTAGTGATCAAGGAGAAAAATAAGAGACAGGTTGAATCTTAACCCTGTTAATCCATAATACCAACTGTGACCTATATGCTACTATGACCAATGAGAGACAGGTTGTATTTTAGCCTTGTTGATTCATTCAAGAATTGCTTACACATTCAGTATTTTCAACCTAATATTTCTCTGTAGATGCGGTGTAATATTTTAAAGAAGAGTTTACATGTTCTACTAAGAATTGTGTGTGGATACTAAGCCATGATGACGAGACATCACTTGGCAGTAATAATACGGTATAAATAATTAAAACTACATGTATATTTTCGAATATTGAATGGAAATCATATTAAAAGTAAAATCGAGGAAACTCTAATTGCTTATTACTTTAATAAATGAAAATTTTGTAGGAGAATAATAAATAAATCAATTCAATTAGTTTTAGAAACACTTTCATTCTATTTAAGATTACAACATCTAAAGGATAAACAGAAGGAAAAGAAGAATATTAATTACTCAAAATTCATTAACTTTCAGTAAGCTTATATGCTAAATAATTTTTTAAGTATAAAGTATCTCCTATTTAATACATAGTCATGCTAAGAAAAACTTAAGCGAATTTCGTTAGAAGAAATGGCAGAAGCGTAGTAAAATTCAAACATTTCCGAACAAAAATTTTAAAGGAGTTTATGACATGTTATGCATATATAAACATGTGCTAATTTCAAGTCCAAATAAATATTTTAGCTAAATTTTCTTACTTATAAAAATTACTTCTCCTATGATATAATTAATTAAATAAAAATTTTTTACTTGTCATACTGGTGTTTACAATCGATTGATGTAGTAATTTCTATTTTGTAAGCAAAGTTTATGTCATGTTTATGACATATTTTTGTAAACTTATATTATAAAGTTGTGTTTCAAACTGAAATTAGATTTTTCAAGCTCTTAAATCTTGAAAACTATCATAAAAGATATTAAAAATCACAATTCTGAAATTAGTTTTTCCGAATTCAAATAAACTAATGATTCCTAATTCAATCTATTGAGAAAAACAAAAATCAATTAAATATGAATACTTTTTAATTCTTCAATTATTAGCAAATTTTATTAAGAAAAAATATTTATTTTGATATACATTTTCATTTATATGAATTTAAATAAAAATTGTATAATAATTATAATAATAAAGTAATATTGCTAAATTTTCTAAAGTATTGTTAAAATATTATGACATCAAGTAATCATCCGTTATTATACATAATTGTGATATTAAATGTTGTTTCCTTTGCATATCCTTATTCTTTTTATAATATGAAGGATAAAATGAATGTGAATTATGAGGTAATATTGTAAAATTTTAAAAAATGCCCAAAATAAAATATTAAAATTTTAAAAAAATTAAGGTGCGGTATTATTTTTAAGTGATTTTGTAAAAAATAAAACTCTAAGGCTGAAAAGCATTCAAACTTTGCATGAATCAAATATAATACCATTAAAATAATGTATTTTAGCAAGCAAGTGAATTAAACTAGTGTGTGCAATGTAATAACTCATTCTAAATTAAATTTGCTCTGAAACTAATGTTTTGATAGCACCTGAAGACGACCGTATCTTTATGAAAGAAACAAGAATTTATTACTATCATTAAAAGTTGAAGAATCAAACACTAATGAAAATAAAGAATCTTATTAAACCTTTCTCACGAGGAAAAGCAAGGAATTCAATTATCCATTATTAAACCTCTAACGAAATCAAACACCACAAAAACTAAAAAATATTAGAGAACAAATTGATTTAGGGAAAAAATGTAATAGAAAACATTACAAAATGAAGTATCTCAAACGTATGTCCACAAATTTTAATAAGATTTTTATAGATTATCCAAAAAAGTAATACAATTAGTTTTAAAAGCAACCATTGAGGTTTTATTGTTGCTTAAAATATTTCCCATTCCTCATGATAACAATAATAATAAAAACAAAACTGAAAATGTGCAATTAATTAAAATAAAAATTGATTCATCAAATAAAGAGTGTTTTTAATAAAAACTATTTTAAATGATTTAAAATTGAAAAAAAGAGTAACTTTCAGCAAGCAAATGAATACTAGTTAATGCTGCCAAAATAAATAATCTCTAAAATATAAACTAATAAATTTCTGTACAAGCAAATAAGCCAATAAGAAAATAAACACAAAAATGTGTTTCTAATATTTAAAAAGAAATTTTAGCAAATTATAAAAATAAATTGTTAAACTGTAATATCCATCTTGTAGAATCTCTGATTATTTAAATATTCAGTAAGTTTTCCAGTGAAATAAATCTTTCTTCGTAACGTAATATAAGCGAATTAGATTATGGTATTCTTTGTGTCCTGATAGTCTATAAAAAGTTACATGCCAAAAAGTACTATAAATACGTATACTATATAAATCCCAATGTATTTATTAAAAATAGTAAAAAATTATTCATATCAAAAAATACAAAATTTAAAAATTTGAAAAAATTATACAAAAATTTAAAAAAAACTTACAATTTTTGACTGATTAAACTTCTACGTTCATTTTTTGGACATGAGGACTAATTAAAGACCGGGGATTATTATTTAAAATGAATTCACTATATAAGAACGTTCACAGTCAAATAGGATTAGAACCACAATAAATATTTGTACTGAAGATCAAAGCACTAACTATTGAATTGACAGTTCAGCATTTAATTTTTGGAAAAATTTCCGTCATTAATCATGTTTCAACTATGATGTCTCATTTTACAAAAATGCTTTTAAGATGTACAATGATAAATACTTTAAGTATTAACAAAAGCTTAACAGGTTTTTAAGGGAGAATAAAAACCCTTAAATAAGACAATACAGAATTCTTATAATCCTTAATATCCCAGTCGGAAGATAGTTCCATATAGATACTTCAGTTATCCCCAAACAGAATTTGGTATTTCACGAATGAAGAAGTTTTTATTGTTATAACGTAAAGCTTACAAAATCTCCGAGTAAAAAATTTGAATTTTAAAAGTATTTTTCTTTACTAAGCTATTCAATTAATGACTTCTTAAAGGATTGGGAAACATTCTTGCATTAGATTTTTCTTTAAAGTACTTTTAACAAATAATTTCCTGGATTCCTCAAAATTTCATCCAGTTCACGTATAATCACCCAAAGAAACTTTACAAATGAAACTTCTAATTGAAAAAACTAATCATCACTAACATTCAAAGGATTTACTAAGTTAAAACTGAATTGAATTTACATTCAGATTCCCCACTACAGATATATCTTAATATTTTTTTGTTATGGATAACTTTGAAAATCTTTTAAGAACTTTGTTAGATATTTAAATGTCAAAAAATGCTTTCACTCAATGGGATTAAAATGGTTTTTCAAGAGTTTAGAGGAATAAAGTTTTTAAAGCATTTTCCAATTCTAAAACATATATATATCTAGCATTTACATTTCGGAAAATCATTTGTCTTCATTGCCAAGAACTATCTGCTATTACAATCATGCCTATAAATGTTTAATTTTTAACTCCAAAATATAGAAAAATATTTACAATTTATCTCTTTAAACTGCATATTATGATTTTAACATTTAAAACTACATTTTCCACTGTTGCCTTGGTATTAAAAAGTCTATGTAAAGTTTAAAATGTATGCTAAGAATATCATCTCAAAATTTATAAATAAAAACAAAATTAAATTAAATGTAAAAACCACAGTTGTTAAATTATTAAATTAAAGATCATTTAAATAATATCTGAAAAATAATATTTATTATTAAAAAAGTATCTTTCATATAACTTTATTTTAGTATCTTATAATTAAATTTAAATCTAGTATCTTATAAATTATTAAATTAGTATCTTATAATTAAATTTAAAAATTAAGGACAATTTTTTCTTTTTAAATTTTAAAATTGCATCAGTGTTTAAGATAATGCATACATATTTATGCATTCTATTGCAAAACTCTTGGGATACTAATGTAATTTTAAGAATTATATGACACCACGTATAATTATGTTATCGTAAATCCTTTTTTATTATCTTCGTTTAAACATCAAATCGATTCTAATACTTTCAAAGAACGTGGTTCTACCTCTAAGCTAATAAGTATAGTAAAGTTTTAAAAATTATTAAAATTTGCAAAACCAATGTTCAAGAAGTCGTGTGTAATGCATTTTTTATATTTAACTTACAAAAAAGGCAACTCTGAGAGCGAAGATAAAATGGCTACTATTGAATTCGCAAATTATATCGTGATTACAAATTTTGATACTTCAAATTTTTAAAATAATTTGCGTTTAAGGTGCATTCGAAGGTGCTGAGAACATCTGTATGATATTTATCTTCTCATCATGGTCCCCCCGAAGAAGATTGTTCGAATAGCTTAACCACTTAAATGTTGATCGAAGTGATTAATAATTGCGATTTTGACAGCTATGTTTCAAAGACATACGTAACCATTTTAGTATTTTAGTAGCTTAGCCCTTCCTTAGAATAAACATGCATGAATCAAGAAACCAGGAGCACAGTTGTATCTATATGAATGATTTATTATCATTTATTTGAGATAATCTTTTCTTTGACATGGATCGAGTGATACGTATTATGATTTAAAGAAATATTCCTTCGATAAAATTACAAATATTTATTTTGAGCTCTATTGCTCTACGCTGAACGGACTATACAGCTACAATTTCAATTCTGAATCAAAAATTTTCAGAGTGAGACTAGAGCATAGGAAGTTACCCTGGTTGGTGCGCTTGTCACTCGACGAACAGTTTTTCAAAGGCGGCAACAATACGAAAACCGGTTTAGCAGCTAAATAGTTAAGCTGTGCCAATTAGCTCTAGAGTTTACTCTCACCACCGTCATGGATGTTTGTAGTGCTTCAAAATACACTTTAAGTAATCGATTCGAATCATATAACCCTTTTTTGAGAACAATGCAATCATAGGGTGATAAATAAAAGAGCAAAACTACTGCGAAAGCATATTATGCATAGAGATGAATTCTGAAACGAATATCGAAGTCTATTATGGCAGTAGTCTCTGACTCTGCAATATGGATAATGCTGTCCAGATTAGCATTGATTTCATTATACCTATAACGACTTTGTAAGATTATACTTTATAGTAATAAATGCTGGATTATATAACATGTCGGGATAAAAAGATCAACATTCAAAATTGATTACTGATTGCTATACTATTTTGAAACAGGGTATGACAATGTGGAGAATGACATGCATGGAGAACCAATCATTTTTAACAGTGTTGCTAAACACTTCTCTGATAAAATGCTACATGGACAATGTACAACTGTTGATACTTCTCATGCTACCGATTCACTCAGATATAATATATTTTCAATATTTGCTTACATGATTTTTGCAACAATATTTTGAGGTATATATTGTTTCCTTCTACGATTATAGATCTTATTAGAGTATGTGTTGTGTTCAACCATATCTTGGTTTACCATTAAACCATTTTATTGCTGATATGAGTCTGAATTAATGATGATTACCAAAGCAAGACAAAGGTAACTTAATAGACTTTATGCCTCACGTAGTGTAAATTTGTCACTAATTCATTTTTTTTTGCTTATTATTATTTCTCTATTTATCCGAACGCTATACATATGCCAAGCTTCCAGTGTATAATACAATGAAACTTGAAATTTAGAATCAGAATTTTTCTGGCATCATTAACTTTATAAAGTTTGCCTTTATTGTTTTAATTTTAATTAAAATAATGAGGAATCAGAGAATATATTATGGGTGTACACATTCAAATAATTTCACAGTAAGATTAATTATATATATATTTTCAAAAGTTTTTTTCAATCCGAAATTCATAAAGTCAAGATTACATGGTAAAGTAAAAACTTTTAAAGAGTCTGAATTTAAAAGTTAGTGGACTTATGAATAGGAGTAGGATCAATATCCTCAGCGAGTAAGTTGTTTGGAGTTAATAATCAGTCATATCTTAATTTGCAAACTAGTATTATATTATATAAGATTTTCAATATTATGTATGAAATATTAATTCAAATAAAACTTATTCCTGGTCTTCCATGTCAAAATACGTAATGATTGCTCATGTAACTGTGTATTACATTTAGATTTTTCTATTATTTATAAATTCTGAAATAACTAAGCATAATTTTAGAGGATGGCCTTTCCGATTGCTATTGACTATGCATATTCAATATGCTATAAAATTTCTTTCAGTTTTTAAAACTAATATATATATATATATATATATATATATATATATATATATATATACTTACACTAAATAGCTTAAATCAATTTCGGAATGCAAAATATTAGATTAAAACCCAAAGATCAGAAAAGTAGTTTTTAAATTAATCATTCATGCATTTGAAAACAACTTAAAAGCTACTATGTGAAGTGTCAAACTATTTGAAATAAAATTTCTTTCACCAGTAACAAAAGAAAAGTTTACTATCTAAGAATATTTATATTCAAAAAGAAAATCTTCTCTTATGCTCTAATATATACAGATTAATTCATAAAATGGAACAATACAGAAAGTAAAGCAAAATTCAAAGCACCGTCGAAGCAATTTTACCATTTCTTTTTAAGAAAGGAAAGCTTTCGTGTTCAAAGTAGCAATCTTGTATATTCAGATTCAAATAAACAAACAATCCATACCTTTCTCCAGTTAATACGCTTTTTCCCCAGAAGGAAGCAGCAATTTCCATTGCATTGTGGGTGGAAGAAGGGGGAAGTTACCGCAAAATGTCAGCAAAAAAACAATTCGCCATTTTGTGTTCTGTAGTGTCTAAAAACGGGTCTTGGATGAGTAGGCACGCGACTATACGCATCCAAGCGCTTCTCTGATCATCTTAATTACGCATAATCGTACATTTGATGCGTGCCAGTGGCTTGAATTTATTTTCTTTTACATTAAAATCGGTGCCGCAAAAGTAGAAAAAAATTCAAGGCTGAATGGAAAATAGGTCTGTGTGTCTTTTGCTGGTGAAGATGATTGAACTGTTCCTGTTTCTTTAAGTGGAAATGAAAAAAGCAGTACGAAATTAAAAAGTCTTTTCGAATCTCAGATTTTGGACAAAAGTCTTGGGAACTAAATGGACTAGAATTATTTTCGTGAACATTGACACAGATTTCCACACAAATTACAAAGTATTGTAAATTTTAAAATATTGTTTTTTTTGTTAAAACCAAGTGAAACTGTTACTTAGCGATGAACATCAAGTTGGTAATGCCAAAAGCAATGAAATTTTGATAATACCAAAAGAAATTAAAATCAGAATGTATCTTAGATGATTTTAAAATTTTTCCCAAAAAAATATGCATTCCATATCCGTCAATAATTTTGAATAAGCATTTTCATCCTTTCAAATAGTGCTTTTAATTGAAATTTTATACTAGAATTTTTTAACTTTCAAATTGAGTTCAATTTTATAATGCAGTTTATGTAGATATCTTTTAAGCATGACGTTTATGACAATTTTATAGAACTTTTTACTTCTTTTTCAATTAAATTTATAAATTTCTCATTGTAACTCAGAGCAAGTTACTTAGAAATAAATAAGTTATGAATTTTAAATAAGTACAATAAACTATGATTTTATATAAGTGCTATGATAGAAATATAATTAATTAAATTGGAATGACAAAAATATTATTTGGAACAAGTTCAGTATCCCCATACACTTGGCGACGCGGCGAATTTTTTTGTCGCCAAGTCGCCAAGCTAGGCGCGTGTTTATTTAAACGGGAAATTTCCCTAAATACGATCGAAAAATAAGTATTTCAGAAAATTTAAAAAGGGAAATAAATATAAATAATGGACTTACTTCATATGAAGTTAAGCTGACATGCCGATTGGTATATTTATTTCGACATTTTATTCGTTTGTCACCAGTGTCACATTTCAGTAAAAATAATTATCTAATTTTACAAAAAAAGCATGCAAAAATATTTTTCTAAATATATACACTTTATAAAATTTAAAGCATGCAAAAACTTATTTTTCAAATATATACATTTTTAAATTTAAAAAAAACATGAATAAAATATTTTTTAAATATATACAGATTTTAAGTAAATAAAAATGAAACAAGAATACAATAAAAAAAATACATGTGAGCAATAGAATTTAAATAAAATAAT